>CBVK0100131054.1:0-30881 GCA_900067695.1 Picea abies | reverse complement strand
TTTTACTGTTATTCTGTTATTTCTAGCATTTCGTTTCTATTCTGCATATTCTATATATATAGTATCTTGCACCATCACTAGTCATACTCAAATATCATGAAATCATTATTCACACATAGCAATAGACCATTCTTAGTTTACAAGCATGCCACATGACATCATTATTCACACATAGAATTATGTCATTCTCAGTCTACAAGCATCTTCAATAAATTTCACATGCACAAATGCAAATCAATATGCATCGATCATTTGATATTTCATGCCCATTTCATGCACATGCATTCTATCTTTATTGGATGCATCATGAATCAATTCTATCATTCTCACCAATGCATATCTAATTCATATTTAATTAATTAATTATTTTTTTTGTTGTAGATGGCCATCCTTGAATGGATGTAGAACCTTACTACCCTGTGCACTTTATTTCTTCTCAATTAGGCACCAATGGAACCTATTTTAAGCCTTCCAGCCAAGGCCCAATTGACCATCATGTATTTCTAGCCATTAGATCCATTGGTGATGTCATCTCACAACTACTTCCATTATGCAAAACATCTCATCCAAACCTCCTTTGGCTAGAATTATCAATATTCATAGTGTTGTAACATACACTACTCTAGATGAATATTGACATTACAATCTAATTAACCAGTCCCCATTTTCTCGACCAAACTGGTCTGGAAATACCATTATCATTGATTGGCATTTCAACATTCCAAAATATTTCTTTTATGTCATTTTTCTAATACTTTTTTCCATCCATGGATTTACTCAATTTTAAATTCCTTTCTTTAATTATTTTAGTGGTTCATTGTGAAGCACTTCTTGGCCACTCAATAACACTTTTCTCTAAATGGAATGCTACACTCCTCCATTTGCACATGTACCCTTCTTTTGTTGCACACTCTAATAATAGAGGAAGCTTTCTTTCTTTGGGGTATCTCTACAAAAAAGTTGTTAGATCATATATAAGCATTTCCTTTTCTTGAACTCTTATGTTTTCACATAGAGATAAATCATCCACCCATAAGTCACACCTCATCTCATGATATTCCTTTTCATTTTCTTGTAGCAAGCTTTGCAACGTTCACTATATTTCTACCTTTAAGGCTATGGAGTCCTCATTAAATCCTTGTGCATGCAATGCCATTATTCACCATTTGGCTTCATGTTCATGTGATAATTTATGATGATTCTCCTATATAAATCCCCTCAAAATATATAACAGTTGAATATTTATTTCCTCTACTCTTCCTTAGACCTTTATCAACCTTGCATCACCTTCTATGCAACCATGCACCTCCCTTTACGACTCTTTGATGCTTCATCCAATTGTACAAGATTGACCTGCTTCCCTGTCTAACAAACCTTGGAATTAATCTATAAAAAACCCACGCAATGTTCAATTGTGAAATCTTATTCTCTTTCTAGAAATCCCTTCACACAATACTCTTTTCTAGAGTGCTCCTTTGGTCATTAACAATGCCCTATTAATAAACTTACCCCTTTTTATTTTGTTAATGTATTACACTTTGGATGTGTCTCTGCACATATGCATAGGAACTATAAAGGAGTTTCAATACTCTTCCTTACCTACCAGTCACCTATGGCACTTAGCTATATTATTTGGGAATGTTTCTCCAAATTTTGACATTGTTTGGAAAAAATCCTTACATCAGTAGTTACATGGTTCATGGAATCCAATTCCATTTTTTCCTACAACTTTATCGAGGAATGAAATGCTCCTTTGGAGAACTTAGAACTTCTCTCATGATGTTCTCTAGATTACATTTCCAATAACCATACTTAGGCCCAAATCTGATCTCTAAGATGAAAGTTATGGTTTCCTGAAAAAGCCATTTTCAACCCATTTGTTCATTTTCTCTACTAGTGTAATTTTATTAAAATACCAACTTTTGTCAATTGCAGATGGAAATATTTTAGGAACTACAAAAAATTTTGTAGGATACATAGATAAAAATAATGATAGGGAATTCATTAAAACTCCCACATTTTTAGTCTGATGCTCTAGTAAAAATTACAGAAATGTGGAAATGACGACCGTCATTTTTCACCGCTTTTTCCAAACTTAGAATTTTTAGAAAAACTTTCTATCTCTCAATATGTTCGCTTCTGGAAAAAATTCACTAAACCGAATTTGTTTTCATTAATTTGTATATAAACTTTCGAGTAAACAAAAGTTTCCATTTTTGTGATCAGGGGTCACTTTGCCTTGTCTGAAAATCTAAAAAATCCACAAAATATGGCCTAGAATAGGGGATTTTGGCCTATTTCAGCATCCCTATTCCAATCCCCATAGGATTTATTCAATTCCTTCATATTTTATCTCCATGTCTTCTTTCTGGAATCTGTCCAACAATTTCACTTTAATATGGATCTCTACCAATGATCTAGACCCAGATCTTTAAAAACCACTATTTTGTATTTTTTGACAAATCCAAGAAGAATTGGATAATCGGCCTCTCTGACACTTTTGTAGATCTCCTGTAAGTGGAAAAAACCAAGAACTTTCATCTCAATATGACTTAATATGATCTAGTTTAATATGATCTAGTTATGGCTAAAATATGAAAATGTTTGCAAACAATTTTTTTTTTTTGAAACTGATGCACAATCTCGCCAATGTGGCAATCTGCACCGTTGATACCAAATCATAATAAATATTTATTTTTTATATTCTCTTTATAGGAATCAAATATTTTTTTAGGTAAACCAAACTTTCCCACCAAACTCCCTGATGCATGATCATCGACCATTGGTGATCATAGATTTCTTTTGGTCAAATGTAAAGTATTGCCAAAATCTGTCAATCCTTGATCATCGACCACCAGCGATCGGAGACATCTCTTTTAAATCCCATTTTTTTCCACAAATATCATTGATCCTTGACCATCGACGATTGACCATCCCTTCACTAATGTAGAAATTATGCTGATGTGGCTTGACACATAGATGTTGACATGGAATGACAAGTCATCCTAAGGTATCAACTTTGCTAACATGGCATGATATCTAGATATTGATGTGGCATGACACATGGATGATAATTTGTCATAAAACATCACCACCATCCTTTCCTCATTGTAAATATTCCATTTCTCTTCGACACATTTAAAACACCTCACTAAATCTGTCAATGCCCAATCATCAACCATCAACGATCAAATATTTGTCTCAAATGAATGGAAAATCTCACCAAACACCATTGATCCCCGACCATCAGACATCGATGATCGATGATCCCCTTTGGATGCATGAAACCTTCGACAAATTCTGTTGATCCCAGACCATCGACCATCGACGGATTTTGTTGGAAAACTTCAACACTTAGAAATTTTGGTCAAATTCCCCGATGACATGAAACCTTCGACAAATTCTGTTGATCCCAGACCATCGACCATCGACGGATTTTGTTGGAAAACTTCAACACTTAGAAATTTTGGTCAAATTCCCCGATGAATATGGATCGACAATCTCTCATTCAGAAATAATCTCATCCATTGATCTATAAAAATTATCCCAACTAAGTCAATTCCCTACCATTGGCTATCAGCCATCAAATATTTCTTTTGGATGCATGAAAATTTTACCAAAATATGACAATCCCTAACCATCGACTATCGACGATCATAAAATTCTTTTGGTCAAACCAAAATCTTCACCCAACTCATCGATTCAACCATCAACCATCAAAAAATTCTTTTGGTGAACTTCAACACTTATAATTTTTTTATCAAAATCTAGATGAATCTAGGCCATCAATATCTCACTCAATATGATCTGGGTCGTCGATTCTACTCTAACCTTCAAAATGACCGAAACTAATATAGACCATCGATCTATCTCATTTTCTCAATAACTGAAATTCAATCTCGGTCATTGATCTGGAAACCTTGCAAAACTTCAAAAACATTAACAATTTTTAAATTTATTAAAACAAATCTCTTCCATTGATCTCAAGATCGAACATGGTCTCGTTTGTTGATTCACTGAACTTGGTAAAACACTACAACGACTTTTAAAACATGAAATTTGACCTTCCAATTCAAATTTAGATCTGTAACTTTACATATCAACTCCATTAAACCTTTTAAACATTTTTTATTCATTGAAATTGAAATATTGATCACAAATTTCAATATTCCACTCCAATTTTCTTTCTATTTTCCCCAAAATTCGCATAGACCAAGGTCTGCAATAATGATTTTGGAAAAACTAACACTAGTTATTGGCCCATATAGGTCGAGCGTTGAAACAGTAGCTTCGATACCATATTGTAACATACTGAGCCTCCAACTGAGGAACATTACGGGTGGAAAACATATTAAATCATAATATTTTCTATTTAATAATTTACCATAGCTTACTAACTACACATCACACACATATTTAATCATTTAGTTGATTCCATAGTTCTAAATGAATCTACAACGTTTATTAAAAACATGAATGCAATTGTTCAAGAAAAAAATAAATAGATAACATTCATAAGAATTATTTAGATAGAGAAATATCATCATAAAAACAATAGAGAACTTATATGTTAATAGTTAACCAATTCGTTGCATACAAAGGATGAACCTCCCAGCCATAGGAATTGTTGTTCATTTCCTTCAATAGTAGGCCACCCTCGAGTGGAGTCTATTAGTGAACAAGGAGATTCGTCCCTCTTGGTTTTCCATTCTCCACACACAAAGTAGCCTCAAAACCCAGGTTCCACTTTTCTCCTCAAAACTTGCACAACCCAAGAAATAGCATCCCCCTACATTGCCCATAGTTCCTCATGCCTTCCCACTTCCCTCCAGGTCTCTAGTGCACTTGGTTGACTAGAAAATAATCACAGCTACTCCATGACTGCTCATATTATCGTTCATAAGGCATTTGAGCACTTTCCTTAGCAGAAAAATGCTTTACAATCTTACAACCTTATTTACAGGAACACAAGCCTCTTTCTCAGCATACAATATAGACAAACAATGGATGCCTTAAAAAAATATGGTTGGTGATATTCCTGACACTCATATCATCTCTTCCTGTCCAAAAACTACCAGTAAAAACTCACTCCCATGCAAAAACGTGACTGTCTAAAATCTTCCTCCTTGGCCATACAAATTTTCCTCTCTTTGTTTTCTTGCTTGACATCACTTGCACTCTTCCCCAATATGATTGTACTCATTCTCATTCTCTCTAATAACTATGGGATGTGACTCCCCACATCCCCCCTCTTACATTAGTTTAATGATTGGTTTTAGGGACACTCAACAACAAATAGACACTTTACACAATGATAATAATTCAAGAATGTGGGTTGGAATAATAACCATGAATAATACCCCCCCTTGTACCACTCTCTCTCTTGTGGAATCATATACCCCCATCATTCTCCATTCCTCTTGTATTGCAGCTAGCGATTACTATTTTTATTAATTGTTTTAATGCATTTATTCAACCTCCAACCACATTAAACTAATACAGGCTCTTCACCCCAACACATCATCTCACCATCCTAAATCACAATTATACAATTACATTATAATTCATGGGTATTAAAACAGGGCATGCTACACCTCTTTTGGTGCATGTTCATGGACCCTTTATTTCTCTACTTCTTGAGATGCATATTCCTCCATCGTAAAAATTTTGAACTTTGGACAAGGGTTTTAGAAAATCCTTGTAATGACAAGTCCTTCTTTTCTCAACAAGTTCTCGAATATCTTTAGTTATTCTAAATGATCTAGAGCTCCTTATGGTTTAGTAGTATGGGGGTTCTTACAAAACCTTAAAAATAATGATAATGAAATGATATAAATAGAAAGGAAAGCACATCACTCAAAAAACACTTGATAAATCTAAAATGAAATCATGCACTTGCACTCCTCATGTTACTGAGACCATGTAGTCACCAAGTCATCTATTCACATGAGTTATATATTCACAAATGAAACTAGCTTGCATAAAATGTAAACACACTTATTTTAAAAAATGGAAACAAACTTGCATGGATGAAAACTTACCTACATGAAGGAAAATAGTGAGGCTTTTGAGGAACTCACTAAACTAAATTTTTCAGGCTAGAACCCCTTCAAAGTTTTGAAGTAAAGGCATATTTGTGTCTTACCACTTCTCCTTCCCCAAGTTGCAAAAAGAGCTACAAAACAAAAATTTGTGAAAATAACCTACCCATCCTCTAATCCCTTATAGAACCTACCCAACAATGGCACCAAAAATGTTGAGAAAATTAATTAAATTAATTTTTTATCATTAAATCATCAATACATGGGTGTAATATTAGAGGTGCCAACACTGTATGTGCAGAGACCAGGACCAACATGAATATGTAATTGATGAAAAAGAACATGGAACTACACTAGAAAATCACAAGAAACTTATTCATTGGGAAGAACAACAAGAAAATAGCATGTTTGCGCAAGATATAACTTTCACTCAAGGAAGTGTTGAGCATCATGTAATATCATTCCCAACTTCAAGTGAAACTATTCTTGCAATTGCAAAAAAAAACTGGCAAGGCATGTAAAATGCTAGTGAGAAAAGGACAAAGAATTTAGAATTTAAATCTAAGAGATATGATAATTGGTCCAATAGTATCAAGGCTTCCCCAATGGCACCAATCCCAATCTTTCACCTACTCAATGGTTAGGTTCTTAAGGGATTCAAAAGAAGAAATTCATGCATGAAATATGGGCTGTAAATGTTAAGCCCTAATATTGGCCCATTACCCCTTAATTGGGGCATATTAGATTAGTAATGTTATTTTATTTATGTCGGCGTTAGGCCATTAGTTGTAATTATACCTCTTAGTCTCCTATATATACCGAGGAGAGATTTTCATTTTGAATCATCTTGTACTTGAACATTTAAGTGGGGTAAAAGGAGGTTTCCCCCTCAAAGAGACTTATTATCTGAAATTATCTCTTTTTCAAGGTGTTGAGTACTTTTTCTGAGGTTTTTCTATGCTATATTGATATTTGGTTCTTGACAGACCTTACATTTATTCTCTCCCACTCTGTCTCTTTCTGCCACTTCTCAAAGTTTTATACCCTTCCTCGAAGCTCACAATGCTAGAGAATGATGTCAATGAGCTAATGGGACCTGCTGACGAGGCCTTCTGGAATAGTGAGGGCCTCTTCTCCATGACATACGAGTTAGCTCTTCTTTCACATTTTGCGTCTCTCCGATCTGGGACCTCTCTTTTTTGTCCTTCTTCCATTAACCCCTCGAATCTCGCACTTCCTCCATCTTCCAACCAACTTCCCCCACTGTTCTCCACATTCAGATACCCACACTTATCCTCCATTGACTACCTCATCCCACCTGACTCTTCCTCTGAACACAATGCAGACCCTTCCTTTTACCCATCCCTCTGTACCGCTATAATTTCATTCCCAAACCTTCAAAGGACTTTCACTCTGGCTGCAATAAGGAGAAATACTTGACCGACTACACATACTCGTTCAATTGGTGCCAGCTAACTCAGTGAAAAAAACTTACAGACCAAACCCTGGAAATAAAAACAAAAAACAAAAGGAAAATGGTCCTAGGAGATGATATTGGCCTTGAGGATTCTGTTTCCCTCAGTCTTTGTGCTTTATTTGGCTGTCTCTCTTACAAACATCTATGTCGCTCTAATCTCATTCCTTGGGTGCATACTACCTAAAGACCATTGCTGGGCTACGAACCAGAGATCACCCATTTGACGTGTGGTTGGCTATGTTTCAAATTATGATCCGGATTTTATGAGCAGAACAAAACAAATACAGATTATTAAAATATGCTTAACACATAATAACAAAGATACAGTAAAATTGGTTTTCTATTCAATAAGGAAATAAGATGAAACTGTAAAATGCAGCGGAAAACAAGCTTACTGGAATGGTGGCGGCTTATCTATGAGAAGAGATGTGACGACTGTGCTCATTCGCTAGAAGATGATTACAATGAGGGTCTGAAGTCCTTTTTACAATAACCATGAATTTCAAAAACCCTAAACATCCAAAAACCTAACCCTAGGAGATGAAGTGCCAAAAGTCATGTGGGCCCCGTTTGAGTAAGTTAGTCGATCAACTTCTCAAGGTTGTAACTTTTGCATACGATCTCAGTTTTAGGCGCACGATAGCCTGTTGGAAAATTCTATCCGAGGACTACACATTTTGGTTTGATCTAATACAGGGAATTGTCAACCGTGGCGATCTCTAAAAACGTTGTTTAGGGCCTCAAAACGACCCCATAAGTCAGGGACCTGAAAACTAGGAAAAAAACTGCCAAACTGGAAAACTGTCAAAATGAACCAGTTGGAATAGGTGGGAGGCCACCGACATCCATATGGATCAATCCTCCCCCCTTAGGAAGCAATGGTCTCCATTGCGTTGAGTTCCCCCATAAGATGAGGAAATTTCTGCTGAATTTGGCCCCAGGTGAACCACTTGCCTTGGTGCAGGAGCTGCCCCGCTTTGACAACTCGATATAGTTGGATCCTTTGTTGTCGGGTGCCCTTGATATGTGTGTCCACAATCTGATCACTGGATGCTTGTTGCATGCAGTCAGGGTTGAGTTATGTTGGTGTCAATTGCTTTGCTATCTCTGAGGTGTCCAATAATGGTGGGAAATATGGCCGAAGGAGAGCCACGTTGAAGATTGGGTGCAGGCCAAGGAAAGGGGGAATGTTGAGCACACAAGCATTGTCACCCACAATATTGGTGATGGTGTATGGCCCATACCGAAGTGGGCAAAGATTCTGATGGGGCCGTGTAAGGCGTTCTTTCTGTAAGTGAAACCAAACTTTGTCGCCCACCTGAAACTTATGGGGCACCCAGTGTTGATCATGGCATTGCTTGTACTTCGCACTGGACTTCTGTAAAATATCCTGAACCTGTTGGCGGATGTGATGGATATTCTCAATGAACCGGGTGGCTTTGTCAGCTTCTGGTGGAGCAGGGGATGAGTCGGTCGAGGTGTTCTCCAAGGGTAGTGCAACATCCATGGGGCTCAATGGTTGGAATCCCAACCCCACCTGAAAGGGGCTGTGGCCAGTTGAGCTATGCATGGCTCGGTTGTAGCTATGCTGGACATAGGGAAGACTCTCATCCCATGTGCGGGGGTGCTTGGAATTGTACATGCGCAGGATATGTACGATCATCCGATTGACGACCTCAATTTGGCCATCTGTCTGGGGATGGAAGGCAGTTGATTTGGTGAGCTTGGTATCCAACAATGACTAGAGGCTCGACCATAATGTGTTGAGGAACCGACTGTCCCGATCTGAGACAATGGTTTTTGGGATCCCAAAATGTACCCAAACGCATTCAAAGAAGAGCTTGACAGTGGCCTCTGCAGTGATGTTCTTGCAGGCGGCTAGAATCGCCATCTTGGAAAAGCAATCAACAACCAAAAAAACACAATCATTGCCCCTCTTGGTGGACGGGAAGCCTGACATGTAGTCCATGGATATGGATTCCCATGACTTGTCAGGAGTAGGAAGAGGGGTGTACAATCCTTGTTTCTTAATGGTCGGTTTGGCAATAGCGCAAGCGGTGTAGGACCTGATATACTTGCTGGCATCTTGTCGAAGTTTCGGCCAGTAGAATTTTTTTTGCAGCACTGCCACTGTCTTTTCGATGCCAAAGTGTCCTCCCACCCGACTGTAGTGATCTTCTTAGATCAACTTCACGCGCTCGCTTGATGGAACGCGGAGATGGCCCAGACGACACAACTCGTCCTGAAGATGGAAATCAACGACCACTGAGTTTGCTCCCAACATTTGGTAGGTGGTGGAGAAGTCAGGGTCTGTCTCATAGAGGTGGGGCCATCTTGAGGTCTCATGGCCGCAAGACTCTAGCACCGTGGTGAGTGCCGCGACTGGAGGTCGACTGAGGAAATCAGCAACTCGGTTGGTACTTCCTGTTTTATACTTGATGTTGAGGTGGAACTGCTGTAAGTATGTGGACCACTTCTGATGGCGGTCATTCTGCAATTTGCCTTGGGTCTACATGAATTGTAGTGGCTTGTGATCAGTGTGGATGACTGTCTCCTTCCCCAGAATGTAATGTCTCCACTGGCAGCAGGCTTGCACAATGTAGTACATTTCTTTGTCATAAGTAGGGTATTTACGAATAACATCTGATAGTGTCTCACTATGATACGCCACGGGGTGGCCATGTTGAGTGAGAACGACGCCCACAACATAGTCTGAAGCCTCTGTCTCGATCTCAAAGGGATGTTGCAGGTCTGGTAATGAAAGTATCGGGGATGCGCACAAGCGTTGCTTCAAGTCATTGAAGGCTTGTTGTTGGGACATGCCCCACAAAAAATTTTCCTTACCGCCACCCCTGGTTACTTGGCTGAGGGCCCATGCGATATGAGAGAATCCCAACACGAACCTGCGATAGAAATTGGTGAGGCCCAAGAAGCTCTGAAGCTCAGAGAGTGTGGTTGGGGCTGGCCATTGACGGATGACCTGGATTTTGGCTGGATCCACATGCACACCATGTTGATCGACGATGTAGCCTAAGTAGTGGACAATGTCCATGCCGAAGGAGCATTTTTCCAAGTTTGCATATAGTTTGTGCTGCCGCAAGGTGTGCAAAACCTACTGGAATATGCTGCAAGTGTTCTGCCCAAGTCTTGTTGTAGATGAGGATGTCATCCAGATACACCACTGCACAAGTATTGGTGAAAGGTCGCAAGATATCGTCCATCATCCTCATAAAAGTTGTTGGAGCATTTGTCAAACCAAAGGGCATGACCAACCATTCAAAAAGACCTTCTTTTGACTTGAAGGAAGTCTTCCATACATCTGTTTGTTCTATTGGGACCTGGTGGTAGCTAGACTTTAGATCAATCTTACTGAAGTATTTGGCCCCTATGTGATGATCAAGGAGGTCATCGATTCGGGGAATTGGGTACCGGTTTTAGACTGTGATTTTATTCAGGTCCTGGTAATCAATGTAAAGTCGTCAGGTCTCGTCTTTCTTCTGCACCAACACGATTGGTCTCCCACAAGGCGATGAGTTGGGACGTATGTGCCCCTTGTGGAGAAGTTCTTGTATATGCCTCTTGATCTCCTTGTTTTCTAACAAAGAGCGGTAGTAGACTATCCCATTGGGTAGCGGTGCACATGGGGTCATATCGATGGGATGCTTGACCTGTAAGTGTAGAGGTACCCTTGTAGGAGAGGAGAAGATATCCAAGTATTCTTCCACGACCTTATCCACTTGCTTCTATTGTGTGGAGAGATCGGCCACAGAGGCCCTGGATGTGGCTGCGATCTTTCACTCACTCTGAGAGAAAATCACGAAGAAGACAAATTTCCCGGTCTGAGAGATGACCTTCCTGCATTGCTTGGCAGAGATCAAGGAAATAACACTAGGAGGGATTGCCTCGGGTATCCTACACAATTTCCTGTTTAAAGTAATAATAACACTACGAAGCCTAGACTCATATACAACATGACATTTCCATAAATAAGGTTGGCCCAAAAGAACATTACAAACTTCGATAGGAGCAACATCACACAATACCTCGTCTTTGAAGGGCTTGATGTTGTACAACATTCAACACTATTGGTTGATGCATAGATCGCTTCCTTGGTAGATCCATCCAATGGTGTAGGTTTGTGGGTGCGGTGTTTTTGGCAGGGCCAACCGCTTGACGACCTATGCTAAGATGAGGTTCTTCTGGCTACCATTATCAATGATGAAGTGCATTGGGGTTCCTTTTACCCACATCTGTGAATGGAAGAGGCACTCACCTTCTTCTAGCTCGTCTCGTTCACCAAGCTGGAGCTTGGTGGTAGCAACGGTAGCATTGGGTTCTGTGTCAATGATCCATCTTCCCCTTTCTAGTTCTGAATCAGAGTCAAAACCCGCATCTGATTCAGAGGCTTTCACTTCATCCACCAACGACTGCTTTGAATTACAATCAACAATGTTATGCTAAGGGCTCTTATGGAAGTCACACCACTTCCCAATATCTTTCTTTGTCTTTTTGGTGTCCTTCTTTGCTTGTGGCTTGGACTGGTTGTCCTGATACTGTCATATTTGCTCTGTCCTTTATTCTGTGGGTTGGGGTCGCCACTTCCTAGATTTTTCCGTGAGGTGTTCCCAGGCCCAAATCGTCGCGTCTTTTGTTTGAGCTTCTGCTCGATTTTGATGACATATCGGTAGGCCGCACCCAAGGATGAGATGTCCAAAAATTCCACTTCGGTTTGGATGTATCTATGCATAGCATCGCGATACTTGAGCAGCATATGTTGCTCTTAATATTTGATACCCATATTGGTGCGCAAGGTATGGAAGATATTTGTAAACTCTGGCATTGCTTGGTCTCTTTCTTGCTGCAGTGTGGTCCATTTGGTATACAAGTCGTCATAACTTCCAACATGGTAGTATTGTTCCTTAATATCATCCCTGAAGGATTCCCAGGTGGCTGCAACTGTAAATAATTAGGGTTACTCTATTTCCTTTTTCTCACAGAAAGTTTCCCACCAATCTTTGACATGGGGAATGAATTTGAGGAGTGTAAAAGTAATCTTTTCTCTATTCAAAAAGTTATGGATAGAAAAATACCCTTCTAGTAGATTCAACCACTTGTATATAACATTTGTGTCTATTTGACCTTCAAATATAGTAATATCTAAGTTGATTTGTACCTTGAAGGGAGCAGCGCCTCCGCTCAAGGAAGATGTGTCGCCTGTTGGTAGCCGTCGAAGGATTTGCGCGAAACTATCCATCATCTCATTCCTCTGTTGCATGAGGGATTCCTAAAGCAACATTTTGAAAGGATATCCTATTCCATCATCTTTCTTTTCTCCTTCCATGAGAGGTTGATCTTTCATGCGAGAGATTTTTTCCTCAAAAGAAACAAGATCGAGACCCAATTCTTTGTACCTTGACCAAATTGGGGACATGTATTAAGACGACAAGGAGCAGACCGCTCTGATACTACTGATCCATATTTTATGAGAAAAATGAAATGAATACAAATTATTGAAATATGCTTAACACATAATAACAAATATACAGTAAAACTGGTTTTCTATTCAATAAGGAAATAAGCTAAAACTGTAAAATGCAGCGGGAAACAAGCTTGCTGGAATGGTGGTAGCTTATCTCTAAGAAGAGATGTGACGACTGCACTCATTCACAAGAACATGATTACAATGAGGATATGAAGACATTTTTAAAATAAAAATGAATGTCAAAAACCCTAGACATCCAAAATCCTAACCCTAGGAGATGAAGCACCAAAAGTCATGTGGGCCCCGTTTGGGTTAGTTAGTACATCAACTTCTCAGGGTTGTAACTTTTGCATATGATCTTCGTTTTACGTGCACGATAGCCCGTTGGAAAGGTATCGTCGAGGATATTCATTTATGGGGCTAAATTAGAGACTTTATTTGTCATTGAAAATCCCAATCCCAAAAAACCTTCATTTGGGCCCTCAAAATGGCCCCGGAAGTTAAAAACTGCTAAAAATAGTAAATTGCCAAAATTGTCAGAAAATTGTTTTGATCGAGTTGGAAAAGGTGGGTGGCCACCGATATCCACCTATATCATAAATTCATAGGAGTTTGAAAATTTTTCTACCACCCAACATCCACACTATAAGAATTTCGAAACTAGGGACCCTCAAGGAAATAAATAATACATGGGTAGTCAAAATAACATATCAACAATTACAATGAACAATCCAAATCATATAGATTGTACAATCTAGTCATAAAGAAGTTTATAATAAACAGATATGTATATTTCAAATAAGTTGAATCTTGGAATGAAAGTGTAGACAAAACTATGATTATTGGAAAGGCAATTCCTAATGGACAAGTTGATTTAGAAGAGCATATTGAACAAGCAGGAAAATAAGATACACAAGATCAATCACCTATCATGGGTAATCCAAAAAGGACTCCAAGAAATTATTTTCAAGGTGAGTCATCAAGGCCAGAAGGTCAGTATAGTCCTAGTCCTAAGTCAAGTAATGATTTTTGCCCAGACACTAAAAATACTAGAAGTATGCAATAAATTTATGAAGAATTAGATAACCATTCAAATGTTGCATTGTTCTCATGTCAACCTATATTATTTGAAGAAGAAATTAAAGAATAACATTGGGTCAAATCAATGGATGAATAAAGGTTTATGGACCTAACCTCCCTAACCCCTCACATAGGTAGAATAATATATTTTATATGTAATAATGACCAACATTAGTATACAAGGCCTATGTAATAATGTGAACATGTCTAATGTACGAAGACTTATTATAAGTTTCCACTTCTAAGAAGATATTCCTCTAGAATGTTCTCTAAAATATAGAAATAGTATAAATAGGAGTAGAAAGCATGGGAAATCTTTGTCTTGAGAATTATCTTGTAATTGAGATTTTCTCTGCTAGAATTTTCCCCCTCGAAGAGGAAAGTGAACATGGATTTTTATCAATACAGGTATCATTTTTTGTGTTTTTGTTCTCTATATTTTTCTCTTCTATTGATAATTGTCATAAAAATTCTATTTTTTCTTTTCATAATACAATTGGTACCTTACAAGTAGTATCAGATCACTTTTCTCTGCAAATATTTTAGACAATTTATTTTTCAGGCTAGAGACATGTATTACCGACGTCTTTAAAGAAAAAAGATATATTGTTTGGCAAGTAAAACTACAGTTGGAGAGACTACAGTTGGATTACTTGAAACCACTATTTCACCTGTTTGGAAAACTTTGTAACCTTTGTTGATACCTCTTCGAGTAGTACCACATAATTAGACAATACCTTTACACAACCATTCACTCCCATGTACCCTCGGGTATATAGGGAGTCCCATAGGTCTCCTGAAACTAGATATAGATGAGCCTATTGGCCACTTAATTTCTATAGTGGCATCGAGAAAAACACTCAGGAAGACTACTCTCACATACTTGAGTAATCAGGTAGTATGACTAAGGGTACGGTCAAGCCTCCTTAGTTGGTGCCCTGAGATATTGGGTCGAGTAATTATATTCGACCCTACTAGTATATTAGAGATATATAGCATAAGGAAAACCCTTGTTAGTAGGAAACCTTAAAATCCTAACCCTTGCTGCTGGCACAAAATAAAACATACACAGAGGGAAAATTTTGTAGCACAACCCTACTTCCTGCATCTAGGTTATGAAATTAATACACAATTTTAACTACTAATAATTTGGGAATTTGGTCACTACAATATTATTCAAACCATAGTATAACTCCACAAAAGTAAAAATAAAGAATATAGTGGTATCGTTGGTACCCTTATTTGGGACCTATCCCACTATATTCCTCTCTTTTCCCTGGTTGCAATGGTATCTATCACTTCAAATCCTTTTTTTTTTTCCTTTTTCTTTTTGGACCCACCCATCCTTATTTGGGACATATCCCATTGAAATCCTCTCTTCGAACTGATCACATTAGTACCCCTCACCCTTAACTCCTTTATGTGCGAACCCACCAGCCAAATTATTGTTAGTTCCCTCCACCACAACCCAAACCCACAACCAATAAGTTGACAACCACCTCATTGTCTTTTCCACTAACCTCACCCAGACCCAGACTAACATTAAACACCTCAATGTCAATATTGATACTCACAATTCTGCCCTCAAATCCAGAATTGACTCCCTATATGAACACATGACAAAAAACCTTCAATCCTTCTTTGAAAACATTCTCACATGGATGAGTCAATTTAGGGGCCCTACCTCCTCTAAACAACCTTCTCATCCTAAAGGCACTAGTTCTACCCAATCCATTCCCTTTCATTCCAACCATCCTCATTGTGAACTTCATCTTCCCAAAGTTGACATGAATAAATTTAATGGCTTGGATCCCACAGGCTTGGTCACTCAAATGCAAAATTGTTTCTTCTTGCATGGAATTACTAATGATGTGGCCAAACTTCATATTTGTTTCCTAAACGCTGACAATAGTGGAAATGGCATAAAAATCCATGCAGAGGGTATATTGATTGGACCCAATTTTTTTCATATCTTTATGAATTATTTGACACCAACACACATCATTTGGTTCATTTGACAAAGGTGAAACAATATGGTATAGAGGAAGAATATATCATCACTTCCTTGTTAGTCTTCCTCCCAATGTTCTCCCTTATCATCATCCCTTTGCCCAGAAAAATAAAATTGAGAAAAAATTTCAAGAATTGCTAGTGGCGGGTGTTATCTCTCCTAGTACTAGACCTTATTATTCTCCTTTAGTTATGGTACTCAACAAAGAAGGCACCTCGCACATGTGTCCTAGTTTTTGTTCCCTCAAAAAAATCACCATCAAAGACAAATTCCCATTCTTGTCATTGATGACCTTTTGGATGAATTGATAGGTGCTCAATACTTTACCAATTGGATCTTCATTTTGGATACCACCAAATATGTATGAAAGAGGTCAATATTCCCAAAACTTCCTTTCTAACTCATGAGGGCCATTATGATTTCTTGGTCATGCCCTTTGGCTTGTGTAATGCACCTTACACTTTTGAATAAGGTCTTCCATCCTTTCCTCTACCATTTTGTCTTAGTTTTCTTTGATGATATCCTCATCTATAGTAAAACTTGGCAAGCCCATCGGGCCCATGTGGATCAAGTCCTACACTTTATTTCTCAACAAAAGCTCTTTCTCAAACATTCTAAATGTGCTTTTGGAGTTCCTCAAGTCGAAAACCTAGGCCATATTGTTGGCAAGGATGGTGTTTGTGTGGATCCTAAGAAAATAACAACTATGACAGATTGGCCCCATCCTAAAACTCTTAAAATTTGCAAGGTTTCCTAGGTTTAATGGGATATTAACACAAGTTATTTTAGAATTATTGAAAAATTGTAGCTCCCCTCGTGACTCTCCTTAAAAAGAATGCTTTCCATTGAACTCCAACAATAGATCAATCCTTCCAAGCCTTGAAAGAAATCTATGTGCACGACTCCTATTATGGAACTCCCCAACTTCACCAAGACTTTTGTCCTAGAATGTGATGCTTCAAGGAAAGGAATTGGGGTATTTCTCATGTAAGAAGACAGACCTTTGGATTTCACCAGTAAACAACTCTCAGAGTGATATTTGCGAAAATCCACCTATGAAAAGGAAATGTTGGCTATTATGCATGTAGTGGATCTCTGATGTCCTTATTTGTTGGGGAAACACTTACAAATTAAAATTCATCATCATAGCCTCAAGTATTTTGTGGAAAAAATAATTTCATCCCCTGAGAAATAGAAATGGGTGACCAAGATGTTCGGTTATGATTATGATATCATTTACAAGAAGGGAAAAGAAAATGTGGTGGTTGATTCTCTTTCAAGGAAATATAAAGAAGAAGGGTCCCTCTTTTCTCTATCTTTCATTGTGTTGAGCTTATGCTTATACTGAGAGGGGCGGGGGGTGAATTACTATATGAAACTTTTTACTTTGTTTAACCATTCATCAATCATTTATTAGCTGAGAAACAATAATCACATATAAACTCAAATCATAATGCACAAAGATTAATGTGGAAACCCTTGCGAAAGAAAACCACAAAACTTATCTTTATAAATGTCTGTAGGCACCAACCTACTATTACAAATATTGTAGGCACCAACCTACTGAAGATACCAATCTCCTTAACTAAGAACCAACTCACCAAGATATAAGCACCAACCTACTAGAGACACCAATCTCCTCAATTGAGCACCAACTCAACAAGATGTAGGCACCAACCTTTTGGAGACACCAATCTCCTCAAATGAGCACCAACTCAATAAGATATGTGTAGACACCAATCCAATATCTTCATACACAGAGTACTTCCAACTTCACCTACATCCTTCATTCCACAAACAATCCCTCAAACCCTAGCAAGCCTCATAGCATCATTCCCAGGATGTAATCACTCATGACAACATTCATTGATGACAACATTCAATGACGACCACATCCACTGACAACAACATTCAATAATGGAAACATCCACTGATGACAACATTCACTAATGACAAAATCCACTCACACCAACATCCATTCATGACAACATCCACTGACGAAAACATCCATTCATGGAAACATCCAGTAACAACAACATATAGTCACAAAAACATCACAACCTCACTACAACATCACAAGCTCATAAAAATGCATACAATAACATCAGAACCTCATGGAAACATCCACTAACAACAACATATACTCACAAAAACATCACAAGCTCACTACAACATCACAAGCTCATAATAGTGCATACAGTAACATCAAAACCTCATGGAAACACCACAACCTTATAACATACCTTGAGAATAAGAAAGACCCAAAGAAAGTCCCTTAGACTTCTCTTGCACACCTTTAGATCCAAAAGAGACACCCTGACACCTTTAGCACACCTCATACTTGATCTCTTGATTGGTTTCTCTTCAAATGTGAAAATCTATCCTATATTTATAGTAATTTTGTTTCCACTTTCCAGGTCGACCTATAAAGATTGGTTGAGATGACCTCAATTTTCTAGTTGGGTTGTCAAAAGGGAAAATTCATATCTCCTCATTCCTATGGAGTTATAAGGAAATCCATATACCATTGGAAAGGTCTTAGAATAATATTTCCAACCATATAACTTGTGCTCCCATTTGATCTAGGTCTGTATGATAAAAATGCCTTCAAGTATATGGTATCCAAATTGACCAAAAATAATACTTTCAAAAATATCCATCTTGCAATATTTATCTTGGACATCTGTAGGATTGTAATATTTATCTTGGAAATATTGTAGGCTCCCCCAGTATTTGACATCAATGAAAACATTATTTATAACAATCCCCCCCTTTGTCATTGATTACAACCCTTAGTCAATTATGATACTCCCCCTATCTACAATGCTTCCTTTGTCTGCAACTTATCCCCCTTTGACATCAATGGCAAAGGTCTGCTCCCCATGATCTTGTGCTTCCCTTTACCGACAAAATGAGAGGGATATCACTCCCATACACAATTTTTCTACTTTAAATTTATCGAGTATATATACATATCTTGTGGTTCTATTTGCATTTGTCACTAATCTTCCCGAGGATTATTTCCTTATCTCACACCCTTTAGAATGAAATGTGAGGTTGTAACCTTGATCAAATATTTGGATGACACTTAAAAGATTATGCTTTAACCATTAAACATACATGACATTATGTGTCTTAGTCTTTCCATTGTCAAGGCTAACAATACCTTTTCCAACTATCCTTGTAGAAGCAATATCTCCAAATGTAACACTTCCTCCTTTTTCTTCCTTCAAGGTTAGAAACTTGGTCTGGTCCCCTATCATGTGTTTTGAACATTCTTTGTCAATGTACCATTGTTTCCCTTCATATTGAGCATAAAGTGCAAGTCCACATTCTTCCTTCTTCGATTCTCTTGCTTCCTTTTCCATACCCTGGTGTATGCTTCGCTATGCTTGGTAAGAACATATTCTTCCTTGTTTTGTTTAGGAGACTTTATTATGATGCTTCTACAGTCACGTTCTATGTGCATGTAGTTGTTGCACTTATAACATTCAATATCAAGTAGATAATCAAATGAATTGTAGCTTCTATTAGCAAACCCATGGGAACTCCTGATTTTGTTGCTCACATAATCATCCTTTGAAGTTTTGTAATAACCTCTATTTCTATCTTACATAATCAATTCTTACATAAGCTCTACAATCTATTGCTCTATGACCAAAATTATTGCAAGAAAAACAATAGCCAAGAAAGAGATTTTGGTACCAGTTTGTGAAAGGTCTTCGTGGTGGAACAACTCTTCTGAACTCATTATTTTTTTTTATTGTGAGAAGAATCGAGTTTCTACTGGTCGTCATTTCCTATCATGTTGTTGTTTTCATTATTGGTGGATCCTTTGAGAATATTAGCATAGATTTCATGATTTTTATCATTTTTTTTTCTTTTTTCTGATGGCTTTGTGACTTTGATACTTGCATATCCCTTGGTGGTATTTTTTTTATCGTCGTAGCCTAGACATGTCTTGATGAATGGTGACCTTTGGAAACTGAGAATATTATCTAATATTTTAGTACTCTTTCCAAAATTCAAGCTTTTATTAAACTGATTAGTTGTTTTCTCTAGTTCCTTTCTTAAGGAAACTATTTCAGCTTCTAGCTTCTCACAATTTTCTTCCTTTTATTTCAACTGGCTTCTCACCACTACTTCTATCCTTTTTTCCTCTTCTAGTTGATTATTTAGGATAATAAATGTCATCTCTATTTCTTAAGGATCATGATCCTTCTTTTCATGTTCTGTAATTGTTTCTTTTGTTTTATATTCTCTTCCATAAGTCTATCTATTTCTTCTAAGGCACTAACGAGTTCTTCTTCAAGATTCACTTCCCCATTAATATCTTTTTCTTATGAATCTTCATTTTCTTCATCAACATGTTTTGTTTCCATGATTATAAAGATATATTCTTCATTATCAACACTATCTTCCCTTTTTTTGAATTTTCCAGATCCTCCTTTTAGCTTTCTCACAACTTGTGCTTCTTCTATCTTTGAATCACAACATGAACAATCACCGGATTTATCTTCAATGGACCTCTCTTCATAAATTTTTTGTAGCTTATCCCAAATCTATTTAGTTGTTGTACACTTCATTACCTTGAAATCTCATAATCTGGTAGGCAACTCAAGATGACCTCCATTTCTTTTTCATTGTTTTCACTTGACTCTTTCTTAGCTTTATCTGTATAACCTGTTGTGACTAATTCCCAAATATCAAACCCAAGAGGCTGCAAATATATCCTCATTCTTATACTCCATGTTACATCGTTTGTTTCATCGAACAAAGGAGATTTATTTTTAGGGAGACCTTCCTTACAATCCATATGTGATTAAGATCTGTCTTCCAGTGATTAAACTATTTCTGAAGGAACCCACTTGATCCGAAAATCCTTAGATACCACTTATTCCTTTAAAATATACATATTAACATCTAACTTGATTCAAAAATAATTCTTGATCGTATTCAGGTGATTTGCAAAAAAAAATGATGTTGTGCTTCTTATCCAAAATCTCATAAACTGATGATTAATTTGAAGAATTATGAGATAACACAAAAGAAAATAAAAGAACTCAAATATATAACATTGATGACATATATTACTTCATCTTCAAGTCCCTTCTAGACAATAAGACTACCTCTTTTCATCTGAAAATGTCAAATTACATTACAACATGGACTTACAAAAACCAATTTTATGGACTCTCTTTAATTTCGCTGCTCAAACTTAGAAAATGAGTTTACCATTGAATTCCTTGCGAAATTTTGAGAAAAATGAGTATAAGGTCGACCATATTATGAACTGGCTGAATTTTACCCTATTTACATGCTAAACGATGCATTATGGCACTCATTAATGGAAATATGGACTAATACATTCACAAATGACCTCTTAACACAAAAATAACACCACCATTGTCTTCCTCTCGAAAAATGAGTATAAACATGCCTATGTTTGGACAATATACCTCATGGCATGCAAATCTATGCAACACATAAACTTAGCTTCCTCTTTGGCACACACTCCAATGACCCTATACCATACCTCTATCTCGGGATCCATGCATCCTCAAAATGTGTGTCAACATTGGGATTCATTTCCATAAATAGGCTAGGTTAGGGGTCAAGCCCGTACCCGCTCCCTATGTATTCAGACTCTATTTTGACCATAATAAATGGTATTTACTATACTTTGCCTCCCAAAGGGCATCGATGGCGCATTGGTTAGGGCGTTAGAAAATTGTATTGCAGGTTGCGGGATCAAATCTCGTTGACCATGCCATAAGTTACGACTTTTTTTATAACATTTGAACCATATATTAAATGTTTAGCATATAGTTTGTTTGGTATGTTTTGTTAGCACCCTCGTATTCTGGCCTATGGTTATCTGTGATGCCATATGTTCATAACTATGGGTCAAGGTCTTATCCCTCGACCCTTTTCTTCCACCAAAAATATAATGTAACAACTTCAAATATAAGTCACACGATTAATGGTTAAGTCTCATGTGCATAGTTTATTGGTGAGGTCGTTGGGTTAGAGTGCGGGAGACCCGGGTTCGATCCTCTGGACTCCCAACAAAATTTTAAACCACCTTAACCATAAATGGACAATGGGAGGCTACCACATGGAAACCTCTCATTGGCTTATCATTGCCTCTTTTCAAATGCCTATTGGTGCCAATTGTACTGCACAGATTGCCAAGTCACTTGCCTAATTGGATGTACGGTGTGCCATGTGGCACTCCTTGGCATGGCCATGTAAGAACCATATGGTTGTACAGCTGTGCCACATGTCACCCTTGCAGTGGTGACATGTGCCACCTTGACCTCTTTGACTTTTTCCTTTTTTACCTAGTTTGACTTGAACTTTGACCGACTATAACTTTTTCATATGAGCTCTGTTTGAGGTGATTTTTACATTGTTGGAAAGTTATCTTTGATATCTACACAATGATGTTTTTTTTAGAGAGTATTTGAGACAATAAAATTTTTAGCCTTTCTGGATCCTTCTAGACCTCTATCAATGTTCCATATCCTCCTGGACCTCTATGAGTGTTCCTGGATCCTCTTGGATCACACCTTCCCACTGAATAACTTTTGGTCCTCCAAAAGTATGAATATTTCAACAACTTGGTGATGATAACTCTTACTCATTCTTCCATCTTACTGTAATGCTCTTATCCATTAACTTAGTGATGATGAAGCTTGTTCACTCTTCCAACTTGCTGAATATTCTAGGACTAAGTCTTCATCTTGGATCTTGGATATTATATATTAGATTAGTGTACTTCTATAGGCTTCTTAAATATGAATCTGACTCTGGCCTCTGGCACTGTCACTAATAGAATATATCTCTGGTTCTAGCTCATAGATTCCTTCATAACAAAGTTCTACTCATTGAATCTCTACAATATCCAAATCCGAATCATGTACTCAACATCCACTCCCATCTCCTTCTCCGTTGAAGATAGTCTATCTCAGCCAATCATGAAACCAAGTCGAATCTTAATATATGATTTTCCTTTTTGGACTCTCTATTCCTGTACTAATGATGTATCTGTAGGAGTCTCTGAATGAATTCCCTGTTCATTTCTTCTCTCATGCCTTGAAAACAATTCTAAACATGTTCTTTGTATTGAATGAACCGCTTCTTCTCAAGGTATACATCTACACAAACATGAAATAATATTTTGGAGATGCTTATAACATGCATCTTTAAAAGGATATACCTCTTATCTCTTTATACATAATATTATTTCTCCTTTACCATCTCTAGGAATATTTACATTACTTCGATGCTCTTCCCTCTTTCGATCTACATGTTTTGATTGCCTGCATCCTTTTGTTCCTTCGCCTTCGGTACTTCAGAATAAGAATGTTGACTTAGAAAATTCGATCCATATGCAGTCCTTAGTTGATAACAATACAATACAATTGCCTACAATGTTGTAGAAAAGACTTAGAAATCTTTATAAGATCCCTCTCACTCCTATAACAAAGAGGTTATATAGAAACCCTTTACAAGATTCCTCTCACTTCTATAACAAAGTGGCTATATAGAAACCCTTTACAAGATTCCTCTCACTTTAAAAAATATGTAAGGTGGTTATATAGAAATGCTTTACAAAATTAATCTCACTCTTAGCAACATATAAGGTGGCTATATAGAAATTTTACAGAATTCCTCTCACTCTCAACATGTACAACGAGTGGCTTGCAAGCCTTCTAATACAATAATAGAAATAGACTTACTAGGTATCTACATATGCATATTAGCTTGAATTTTACAAATATACATATTTACAATGATGGATGGTTTATTTGTGGACTCATCCTCCCCTTAGTACTGGAAGGAGTCTCACAACTTCCTATCTTTGACAATTCCTTTGACGGTGATGTTGAATCTGACATTGAATTTGATGCAAAATCTGAGAAACCATTAGACCAGATTATAGGTCTTCCCAATAACCTATATAACCTCTCCTTGAGAACACCAAGCATTATTGTTGTGTCTTGAGTAGCTTCCCTTGAATACACAAGTACCTGGCCATTCTAGAATGCGACGACATATCCTTCATCTTCAAAATCCACAACTGAGAGTAGGTTTACTTTCAAGTCTAGAAAATATAACATATGTTCTATTCCTAGAAATCCTCTTGACTCGAGTTGTAATCTTACGTATCTAGATCATTTTATTGCTTGTTTGGTGTTAGTTCCATATCCTACATAGAAACCTATTTCTATCTCTGAGAAAGTAAGGACTACTGATCTCATCCCGGTCATGTGGCGAGATGAACCATTGTCCACGAACCATTCCTCAATGTATTCATATATCACTCTATTAAGACCATCCATTAAGAATTATTATTTCTCAAATATTTCAGCATGATGATTAACTTCATCTGGGGCCGCTGCTTGTCTTCTTTCAAGTGCCTTTACATATTTATGGTTCTACTTCAGACATAAGTGTGGATAAAGTGTCCAACACTTCTCAATTTGATGTCTACTCTTACCACAATAATAGAAGAGTGTCTTCTTCCCATCTTGGAAACACGATCCCTTCTTGTCATTCCCGCTTTTCCTTTTCTTTGAGAAATGACTTTTACCTTTATCCTTCTTTTTGGATGGATTTTCTTGCAAAGACTGTCTTCTTCGAAATTTCTTCATGTCATGGTTACTAATTCCATAGGAAGCACATGGATACATAGACCATTTACCAATGGGAAAAGTATTCATTTCCTCCTTAGAATACACATATTTCTCTGGAGATGTCTTAGATATGTTACCTTTCTCTGGACTGGAAGGTAAGACTAACTATTTATAAATGACCTCTTCATCTAAAGTTCTCTTTTCTTCAATTGTCCTTGAGCATTCTCCATCTTGACAGGAAAAAGAACAATATGAAGAATCATCCTTCTCCATCGTGCCTTTTAAAAGATTTAGTTTCTCTTGCATTAGAGACTTTACATTCTCGACTGGTCAATCTTCATAGATTGATGTTGATGGTGCCAATACTTGATCCTTGGTCTACAACTTCCTTTCCAACTCATGAAAAATGCCTCTATAGAATTCCTCATGACATATCAATTGATCTTGCAGCATCCGCTCTTTGCCTCAAGAGTTTTCAGTTGCATCCTTAATTCATAATTCTCATTCTTAATTTTTCAGTTAATGTTCTTCTGTAGCCTTAACTTCATGAGGGATTTACTCATTTTGTCCTCCCAACAAAAGTCTTTAACACCTTCACCAATCTTGAGTCTTGGACCTCGTCACATCAACAACTTGCAAATGCATGTCAAACCTGTCTCTGATACAACTTGATATAAAAATCCTTAGATACCACTTATTCCATTAAAATACACATGTTATCATCTAACCCGATTCAAAATTAATTCTTGATAGTATTGAGGTGATATGCAAAAAAAAATGATGTTGTGCTTATTATCCAAAATCTCATAAACTGATAATTAATCTGAAGAATTATGAGATAAAACAACAAAAAATAAAATAACTCAAATGTATAACATTGATGACATATATTACTTCATCTTCAAGTCCCTTCTAAACAGTAAGATTGCCTCTTATCATCTAAAAATGTCAAATTACCATACAACATGGACTTACAAAAACCAATTTTATGGACTCTCTTGAATTCCATCTCTCAAACTCAGAAAATGAGTTTACCATTGAATTCCTTGTGAAATTGTGACAAAAAATGAGTATAAAGTCAACCATATTCTAAACTGGCTCAATTTTACCCTCTTTACACACCAAACGATGCACTATGGTGCTCATTAATGGGAATATGGACTAATACTTTCACAAATGACCTCTTAGCACAAAAATAACATCACCATTGTACTCCTCTTAAAAAAATGATAAAAATGAGTATAAACATGCCTATGTTTGGACAATATACCTCATGGCACACAAATCTATGCAACACATAAACTTAGCTTCCTCTTTTGCATGCACTCCAATGCACTTGTACCGTACCTCTGTCTCAAGATCCATGCATCCTCAAAATGTGTGTCAATATTGGGATCTGTGCCCATAAATAGGCTGGGTCGGGGGTCGAGCCCGTACCCACTCCCTGTGTATTCAGACTCTGTTCTAATCATAATAAATGGTTTTTACTATACTTAGCCTCCCAAAGGGCACTACTGGCACATTGGTTGGGCATTAGAACATTGTATGGTAGGTCGCAGGATCGAATCATGTCAACCATGCCATATGTTACGACTTTTGTTATAACATTCAAACCATATATTAAATGTTTAACATATAGTTTGCTTGGTATGGTTTGTTAGCACCCCCGTCTTCCGGGATATGGTTATGTGTGATACCATATGTTCATAAACTATGGGTCGAGAGCTTATCCCTTGGACCTTTTCTTCCACCAACAGTATAATATAAAAACTTCAAATATAAGTCCTGCAATTAATGGTTAAGTCTCATGTGCATAGTGTATTGGTGAGGTTGTTGGGTTGTAGTGTAAGAGACTCGAGTTAGATCCTCCAGACTCCCAACAAAATTTTAAACCACCTTATCCATAAATGGCCAATGTGATTTTGCCACATGGTAGCCTCCCATTGGCTTATCATTGCGTCGTGTCAAATGCCTATTGGTGCCAACTGTATCGCACAGATTGCCAAGTCACTTGCCTGATTGAATGTACGATGTGCCATATGGTGCTCCTTGGTGTGGCTACGTTAGCATCATAAAATTGTACAGTCATGCCACATGTCACCCTTGCAATGGTGACACATGTCACCTTGACCCCTTACTTTTTCCTTTTTTCCCTAGTTTGACTTGAACTTTGACCGACTATAACTTTTGCATACGAGCTCCGTTTGAGGTGATTTTTATGCCATTGGAAAGTTATCGCCGATCTCTACGAAATGATTTAGTTTTAGAGAGAATTTGAGATGGAAAATTTTGATATTTTCTGGATCCTCCTAGACCTTTGTGAGCATTCTGAATCCTCCTGGACCTCTGTGAGCATTTTTGGATCCTCCTAGATCACAACTCTAATGTCAATTGTTAAGATTATTCTTATACTATGTAGGCACCAACCTATTGGAGACACCAATCTCCTCAACTAAGCACCAAATCAATAAGATATGTGTAGACACCAATCCAAGATCTTCATACACAAAGTACCTCTGACTTCATCTACATGCTTCATTCCACATACAATCCTTCAAACCCTAGCAAGCCTCATAGAATCATTCCTGGAATGTAATCATGACAAAAACATTAACTGATGAAAAACATTCACTGACAAAAACATTCACTGATGATGACATACACTAAAAAAAAAATTCATTGACGACAACATCCATTGACGAAAACATTCAATAACGACAACATCCATTCACGACAACATCCACTAACGACAACATCCATTAATGACAACATCCATTCATAGAAACATCCACTAATGACAACATCCACTCATGATAACATCTACTCACGGAAACATCACAACATCAATGCAACATTACAACCTCATAACAATGCATATGGAAGCATCATAACCTTATGGAAACATCACAACCTTATAGCATACCTTGAGAATAAAAAAGATCTAAAGAAAGTCCCTTAGATTTCTCTTGCACACCTCTAGATCCTAAAGATACACCCCAACATCTTTAGTGCACCTCAGAATTGGCATCTTGCTTGGTTTCTCTTCAAATGCAAAAGTCTATCCTATATTTATAGTAATTCTATCCTCACTTTTTGGTCTGACCTGTAAAGACTGGATAAGTCGACCTCAATTTTCTGGCTAGGTTGTCGAACGAAAAAATTCATATCTCCTCATTCCTAGAGAGTTAGAGGGAATGAAATATATCATTGGAAAGGTCTTGAAATAATATTTCCAACCATATAACTTGTGCTTCCATTTGAGATAGGTATGTAGGGTAAAATATCCTTCAAATAAGGGTATCCAAATTGAAAAAAAAATAATACTTTCAACAATGTCCATCTTGCAATCTTTATCTTGGACATTTGTAGACTTGTAATATTTATATTAGACATATCGTAGGCTCCCCCTGTCTTTGAAATCAATGAAACCAATATTTCCAACACATTGTAGCGGATTGGTTACTAGCAATTCACTAGGGGTGGTTCTAAGATCCCAAACTTGCTTGCTTGATCCAACAATTGCAACAAGATCCCCATGCCTCTTCGAGATACTCTTGGAACAATGAGGAGCTTCGCTATAAAGTTCTCATGTATTTAAGAAAAAAATCTCACCTTAAATCCATTGTTCCCTCTGAACTTCATGCTTCACCAACCATTGGGCATTCAAGATTTCACAAAACCCATGAATGGGTCAAACATTCTTTTTTTCTGGGAAGGCATGAAACATGACATCCAAACCTCTTTGGCCGAATGTGATACTTGTCAATGCTTAAAGGGAGAAACAATAAAAAATATAGGCACATTGCAACCACTCTCTATTCCACCTACTATATGGACATATATTTCTATGGAATTCATTGTCAAATTACCCAAATCGGGCAATAAGTAATTCATCCTAGTTGTCATCGATCACCTTTCCAAATATGCTCATTTCTGTGCCCACCAACACTTGTTCACCACATCCACAATGGCTCAAATTTTCATGGATACTATCTTCGAAATCCATGACATGCCTCACTCTATTGTCTCCGACCATGATCCATATTTCATCGACAACTTTTGGAAATAATTGTTCAAGCTCTAGGGAACCCAATTCCATATCAACTCAACCTATCATCCCTAAATTGATGGAAAAAATAAATATGTCAACAAGTGATTGGAAACATATTTGAGGCGTTTCATGTCCGAAAGATGAACTTAATGGGATCAGTGGTTACCACTATTTGAATTGTGGTACAACACATATTACCATGCTGCCACTCACATGACTACCTTTGAAGTAGTCTATGGTCAAAATCCATCTTCTGTCCTCTCCTACCTACCAAGTGTATCCAAGGTTCAAGACATCGACAACACACTTATAGTCCAAGATTCCATTCTTCATACCCTGAAAGAAAATTTGATCATGTCTCAAAATCACATGAAGCAACAAGCAGATCACGGTCATTTAGATTGTCAATTTGTTGAAGGGGAACATGTGTTTCTTCATCTACAACCTTATAAGAAAATTCCAGTCAAATTCAAATAATATCAGAAACTCACTCCCAATTTTTATGGCCCTTATACAGTTCTCAAGTGCATGGGGACCGTGGCCTACAAGTTATCTCTCCATGGTCACTTTAAGATCCATCCCATTTTTCATGTTTCTTGCTTGAAGAATGTGATTGGAATTAAGTGCCAGACTCAAACTAGTCTCTCTGAATTGGATGAAGAATGATCCATTTGGTTGCAACTCGAAGAAATCCTGGACCACCGTGAATGTCATCTATGTTAGTGCCCCATCAAGGAATTTTTAGTTCAGTGGAAGGATACACTTCAAGAAGATGCCACATGGGAGTTGACTATCATTATACTACAATTTCCCCATCTCAAGCCTTGAGGACAAGGTTGTTTTTCAAAGGGGAGGAAATGTTGGGAACCTAACCTCCCTAACCCATCACATACATAGAATAATATGTTTTCTATGTAATAAATGTTGATCTTATTAAATAAGGCCTATGCAATAATGTAAACACGTCTAATGTAAGAATACTTAATAGAAGTTTCCACTTCTAGAAAGATCTTCCTCTAGAATGTTCTCTAGAAGATGGAAATAGTATAAATAGTAGTAGAAAGCATGGGAAAGCTTTGTCTTGAGAATTATTTTTTAATTGAGCTCTAATTTGCTAGATATTACTCCCTTGAAGAGGCAAGTGAACTTGGCTTTCTATCAATAAAGGTATCATTTATAGTGTTCTTTTTCTCTATATTTTCTCTTCTATTGATACTTGTCATAAAAAAATATGTTTATTATGTTGTTTTTTCTTTGCATAATACATCAGGTACTTTACAGAAACAGATTCCATAGAAAGGAATGATACATGGGATCTAGTAGATTTTCCTAAAGAAAAAAATTGTATTGGTGTGAAATGGATTTATAAAACCAAATTTAATGAAATGGGTGAAGTTGAAAGATACAAGGAAAGACTAGTAGCAAAGGGCTTTGCACAACAACTTGGAATTGATTTTGGAGAAAAAATTTCACCAGTGGCTAGATTAGACAGAATAAGGGAAATCTTAGCAATAACTACTCAAAACAAAGGGAAGGTATACCAAATAGATGTGAAATCTACATTCTTAAAGGGCATTCTAGAGTAATAGGTTTATGTGCAACAACCACTGGGGTATGAAATAAAAGGAATGGAAGATAAGATATACAGGTTGAATAAAGCTCTCTATGGGATTAAGAAAGGTCCAAGAGCTTGGTACAATAGGATATAATCTTATTTGATTAGCCATGGATTTAGCAGAAGTGTTAAATTGGTTCGGGTGAAAGAGTATTTATAAGATTTGGCACCATGTGAAACGAAACGACGTGTCTCTTCATTGTTTTTGGCCGAAGAAATTCTCTCACTCACCTTTCGACCAAAAAATAATTGTTTTGACCGAAAATCTAGGAAACCATTTATTTTACGGATTCCATTAGAATTACATATTTCGGCTGAAAAAACTTTCTTTTGATCGAAAACCAACGAATGGGATTGTTTGCAGAAACTTGAGAATTCCCTCTAGCATACCTGAACTTTGGAGGTTGCAGACTCCTGCAAATACTCAAAATTTAGTTTCAAAATTGATACCAACATTTGCAAAATTGAATCTACTTTCAATG
>CBVK0100131053.1:17013-30568 GCA_900067695.1 Picea abies | reverse complement strand
TTCGAGCCTCAAAGAGGATCTTTGCACACACTCCTTGTGGAAACTCTCAGACACTTCTGAGTGTTGAACACCTTTGACTCTGCGAACTCCTGCAGCAGCAGTCTCTCACACCTTACTCAGGTTTTCAACCCTAAGACTTTACTTTGCCTATGCACTCCTTGCACGACTCCTATGCCCAACTACACTTTTGCAGAAATGAGAACAAAGGCTACATATCTGAACCCTCTGTCAACGCACTCCTTGCGGACACTTCGACTGCACTCCTTGCAGGAATTCTTGCTCAGATAGAGAAACAATTGACACTCATTCCCTCTCCCTTTCAAACTTCAACTTAGAACATGAAATCATATACATAGCATATTAAAGCAAATGTATAACAGGAAGCAAACATTCATGAGCATAGCATCAATACATAGAGAACAACACAAACCATGAATTTTAATCAAAGCTTTCTATCAATCCAAATATCTGTACATGGGTGTTCTTACATAGTTCTTTTTCATGCTCTTGCTCTTCCTTCTTTAGAATAGAATTACAATGCACAATGAGGGTGTCTATATCCCGTTTCCCTCTTGCGCTCTCAAACTATCTAATCTAGAATTAAATTCTATCTACCTGCATTAACTACTATAAATTCCTTTCTACCTACTAAGGACAAGAGAGAGCTACTCAAGGTCCGATTACATTACACAAGTGCGTCTCTTCTTAAATGACTTCATTTAAGATGGCACATCAATTTCAAGGATATTTCAAAATTTGTGCTAGTGTTTGTCCAACTATCTTTTGCTACCACGCTGGCTCATTTGACATGGGAGATGCTCCTGCATCACACCTTCATCTATGAGCATTTGAGGAACGTCCCAACCAAAAACCTGTACTATAATCTAGAAAGGAATGTGAGGGGGAAGATGAGGTCTAGTTAGTGCACCCCAATCAAAAAGGATGGCCTCATTACTTGGAGGGGGTTTCATGAAAGAAGGAGGAATGCTCCCCAACATGGTAGATTTTGTATCAATGAGAAAAACGTGGGCAGTATCGGGCTTACTCTCTAGAGGGAGAGTAGGATAGACCAATGGTGGACTTGGATCAACCACTTTGGCACTCTTCAGAGGAAGAGTGGGATTGACTGATGATGTAACCATAACAACCACTTTGGCACTCTTCGGATGAAGGGTGGGACTGACCGAGGAAGGGACTGGATCAATCACTTTGGCACTCCTCAGTGGAAGAGTGGGATTGACCAATGATGTAACTAGAGCATCCACTTTGGCACACTTCGGATGAAGGGTGGGACTAACAGAGGAAGGGATTGGATCAATCACTTTGGCACTCATCAAGGGAGGAGTGGGATTGACCAATGGTGGAACTGGATCGACCACTTTGGTGTCACCCTCTAATGGGAGAGTGGGATCGACCGAGGATGAAAATGGATCAACCACTTGGGTTACACTCTTTTGATGAAGAGTGGGGCTGATTTATGATGGAACTGGATCAACTACTTGGGTTTGTGGTTCAATCGAGGAGGAAACTAGATTGACCATCTGATCAACCAAACTGATCGTGGATGCAACTAGATTGACCAGTCCCTCAAATAAAAATGGGTCAAGGGAAATATTACAATAACCTTTTGGAAGTTGAAGGTTTTCCAAAAGAGAAGAATCCTCGTCCATATGAGGACAAAGGTGAGAGTAATGATCACCTTTACATAAAATGCAAGGGAACTTGATAGTTTTCTTCTTCTTACCAACCTTAACATCACTAGTTGATGGGGTATCATCGGCATGACCAACAGAGGCCGATGAAATGGAGGAACACATATCTAAGACCTTGGGAACATCATAGAAATCCCTTAGAAAATGGTCACCCTTACAAAGACTGCAAGGGAATTTAGGTTTAATATTCTTTATTTTAATCTTGTTGATCTCATCAACACTCCTAGTACTATTAACAGTAACTGGTTGCTTGGATCCAACATCTGATGTTGTTGGGGCCTTGGTCCTTTTCGGGCTCTTCTTCTTCTTCTGATCAACCAGGCTACTTTCTTTAGATCTTTCTCTAGGTGAAGAAGGAGAAAGGGAAGGAGACTTAATGGGTGAAGAAGGAAAAAACTCGACATGAGGTTGATGTGTGGGTGGTGTACTGAGATCTAAAGTATTAGGTGTAGTTGAAACATTGGGAGGATTCGAGATCACCAGAGTGGGGAACAACCAAACTAGTAATCTGATGGTGAGTCCTGGAAGACTTAGTGTGGCAATATACGAAGGACCAAAGTTTCCAAAATAAGGAAAGGTGTAAGGTTCCCCGGGACAAGGGGTTCCTCCATTGGTACTCTTGGGATTCAATGCCATTAACACTAAATCGACCTAAGCTCTAATAAGTAACACAACCAACACATGCTATGAATCTATGAAGCAAATAATCAAACAAAACCTTCCCATAATGAAACCACTAGTTGGTGATGAAATCGAACATCGCGAGATCAAAATAGGGAGAGGTGGGGATAGAGCGAGTGGATCAGTTACATTGGTGACCTGCTTAATGGACTTACACCTTAGTGCAAGCTTCCACACAGTAATTGTGGATTTACCCTCCAAGGAGTTCGAGTGATTTTGACCAACGTCTATTTCAAGTATAGTGAGACTTCCCTTCACCGTCACCTTATGTGGGACCCTAAATATTATGGCTACTAAGGTCACCAATTCATGGTCAGCCCCTGGGTGGGTACATTCGACAGTCTAGTCTGAACATAAGGGCAAGGTATCTAGCCTGAAATCAACTTGAAAGGCTTCCACTCAACATTGTGGGTATACCTTCAAGCGACCCCCATAATATGATCTGACTACTACAATCAGTCAAACCATGGAGGGATAATCTCCATAGATCTCCCGAGTGCGACCTCGTGTGTAACCCCTATGTGAGAGGGGGATCCCAAAAATCCTATACAACAATTGGATTTCACTCTCCCTACCACAAGATACTATGTTTGTTTGATAGCTTTGGAAATATATCCTTTCAACCTATTCCAAAGCCCTACACCTTAAACTGATGTAGGTTTGCTAACAAAGATGTAAAAATTCTGATAACTTTTATTTAAGCGTTGATTTTAGTGGCTATTTTTTACTTGGAGGTGTATGAGAGTGAATACTGATGATATTATGACTCAGTTCCCAAAACATGCATAAGAAATGATAAGCAGTCTTTTCTTTCAATGAATGTCTATTTTAAGGGAAGGAGAAGGATTTTCCTTTCACTTTCAAACACCAAGATGCAATGACCTCATGCAATATTCCTCACTAAGGAATCTAATGTAATGCTAAAATGTTTATATGTGACTGATAAGCAGTAGATGTAAAGCTTACTATGCTAATCGGACTTCAAGAGTTGTGAGATTTAAGCAATCTGGAAGTAAACTTCACATAAACCAAAAGACACCCTTGTTGTGATCAAACAAGAGATATAAAACCAAAAACTCAAAAATAAAAAAAGGTTTATATGAGATGACCTCAAAGATCAAATGGAAATGATACAAAATATCTTTGAATCTCCTTACAAAGTTTTCACTCAATCAGATAAATGAGAAGAAAATGACAAATTGACTCTAAATCGTCAAGGACAAAGAGTTATTGCAAAGTAAGGATAAATATAAAAAAATCCAAACAAAAGATGATGAATCCTTAGAAGACAAAGTATTGAAGGCCAAAACAAGGATGTACTGAGATGATAAGACTTTGAGCAAGTGTCAAAGACAAAAATTGAACTTCAGATAATGAAACCCTAGAAGGTGTTTCAAAAAGAAGGGGTAGCGCTCTAGTGTAAGGGACACCAGAGAATTATAACACTTTGTGTAAGGCCAACATGGAGCATCCATGCTCTGATAACATGGGAAGGAGAGCGTTGGTGTCTTAAAGTCCATAAAACAACTCAAAAAACCAAAAACGTAGTAAAATTTTGGCATTCAGAGTGTATTTGATGGAATGAGGATTCAATCAACACATTCAATTAGACATACAATATGAATAAGGTCTAAAAGAACAAATTCTAAGACAATATCTATGAGGAAAACCAAAACTGAAAGCTTCGATTAGTCCCCAGTGGAGTTGCCAATTTCTGTTGAAGAGAAATCCTCCTGTGAATAAGTGGATTCTCTCGAGGTCCCTAACTCTTTAAGGCCAAGACATAAAAGTTATTAATGTGGACACTAAATTTCCTTTTAGATCTAATTAAGTTAATGTACAAAGAGGAATAATAAAAGTATGTACCTTTTAATGGCGTTCGTCCTTGCAAAGTCCAAGTTGAGCTTCAATCCTAAGCTCCTCAATAGGTCCTGTAGAACAGACAAAGATATAATGAACTTCCTACTCTATTGAGATTAGCTCAAATATAGATCTATCTTATGAAGAATACAAGTTCATATTCACAACAAACTTCAAAGGAAATAGGCCAAACATGAATTTATATTGATGAGAACAAAGTGTTACTTACAACCATGGATGTAGTGCAACAACTTCACCAAGCTCTCATTGTCCATACCCTTTCTCAAATAACCCACATACAAGATGTTGATGCTTCAAATGACATCTCTCTCATGAGATCATAAGTTATATGCTATTTCAATGTCTCTCTTCCTGTACTGTATGTTGCCTATGAGATCATAGGTTTCATACCTCCAATATTTCCTACCCTTTCACCATGAGAAGGCCTCTTTATATAATCTTGGAAAGACACCACTACTTGAGAGACATTTGGGATAAGTTGAGTATCTTCCCTAAGATCATGCCTTGATATCATATTCAAATCCAACCACCTTCAGATATTGAGGGGATCTTTCCCTCATTCTTCTCAACAAACCAAATTTCATCCAGAAAAGGTATTGCTCCCCCAAAAGGGGCACCGAAGCGTTATAACACTCCCCCAAAGAAGGCCAGGGAGCACCCTCTCTCCCTGATAGTGTATAGGGGAGTGATACCCTCCAAAACCCATTTTTGAGTGGTTCTTTTAGTGGCAAAAGACTTGTACTTCTAATAGACCGATTCCTCCTCTTCAAAACTAGTCTTTGAGGTGTCCTAAGTTTCCCTGTCATGTCATTGGAGGAATGACATAGGCAATAAGGAAGTACGATGTTAGAAACACTTATAAAACTTGTGGTCAAGATGCAACACTTGTAGACAAGATCTGATACTTACAACACTTGTAATGTTGACACTTGCGACACTATCGAAGTGAGTAATTTTGAGGTGTAACAGACCTTTGGGTTCATCTACCTAAGATTTATCCTAAAAGGATTTGTGTCGTCAACGACCGGAATGGTGTGTTGTATAACATTTTCCCCATAGGATTTTATATCTTTGTAAGACCAATAGAAGGTATCCTTTAATTACATTATAAGTATAGTCTGTTTTTCCCTCTCATCAGTGATTGTTCTGTTACTAAATTTGATTAACTTTGGGGATTCCTCGATTCCAATGTTGTATTCACCAATATTGTCACTCATTTTGTTGGAAGGTTTTCCTTTATACATATTATTTTAGTCAAAGAGGTTTTCTAAAGGAACAATTCCCTTAGGTAGGGGCCCGTCAGCTATATAGATGATCTTGATGCTTTCCTCCTCAGCCAACAAGTTTATTTAGGATTCAGATAATTCTCGCTCATTCTATAAAAAGAAGAGAAGTTGATTGTAGTTTTCAAAAAAATTCCAATGTTCCAGGTTGTCAGGTAATGAAGGTTTGATGTTGACTTCCACCAAGTTGTAGAAGCCGATTTCTTTGGAAAATTGTAATTTTGATGCACAGACAACAAGATTATCTGCCAAGTGATTTTCTTCCCTAGGGATGGCCTCAATGGAAAAAATTTCAAACCCTTTTATGGCATCCCAAAAAACATCTATGTATTATTTTAACCTTGGGTTTTTTGCAACAAACTTCATATTGACTTGTAAAACAATTAGTTTGGAATCCCATTTCACATGCAAGTTCTTGATGTTCCTATCAATGGCTAGGTTGATTCCCAGGATAAGGGATCCATACTCAACAATATTGTTTGTGCATTCAAACTCAATTCTATATGCAAAAAGGGTCCTCTCATTATCCAACTACCTTAAGACTATTCTGGCACCCAAGTTGTACTTGAGTGTGCACCATCAAAATCCTTGCCCCAAGATCCTTCTTTTCTTTCTTCATCAACAAAAGGGGAATCCACCAAAATAAACACTCTATATATTCCTTATTTCAGAACCTGATGGTTTACGTTGACATGACCCACAATGGTTTTAGTTTTGGTACTATCTTGGAGAGGCACTTTCTCTTTACCTTTGTTTATTTCACACCTCGTTTGGTTCAGAGGTTCTGCAAAGATTTGTTGAAAGTATTTTGAGAATTATAATTCATCCAACTTCGTGGCTTGATTCGTTTCTAATTCCAATATCTTATTTGTTTGGAAAGGTATTTTTTTTTATGATGTATCTCTCTCTTATTTTAAAAGGTTGATCATGAGACAAGCTTCCCTTTCAATTTCTTTCTCTTTTTTCTCTTGTAGATAAGGTCTAACATCTAAGGGAAGTTCTGGAGAAACAAAGTCATCAATCTGATTAATTTGAAGAGTCTCTTTTGGGTTCTCTTCTTCTTGTATGAAAAAGGTAGCTAAGTTTTCTTCTATTTCACATGCTCTTTCCTGATCTTCAAACAAAGTGGTAGGGCATTCCCTAATTAGAGCCCCATATAGATATTTCATAGTTGATATATATAGCTTGAGAATGGAATCTTTTGGAGGTTTCATATCCTGGGGAAAGAATCTTATGATGGCTCTAAACCTATGATTTAAATTCCCTATATGTTCACCTGATTTTATTTTTCATTTGTGGAGTTGATTACACAAGGTTTGGTAATCTCTCTTTTTTTCAAATATTTTGGTAAAATGTTCCTGAAAGAAATTCCAACTTGTGATTGTTCCTAGAAAAATGTTATCAAACCAATCCTTGGCCTTTCCAAAAAAAGTGTAAGGGACAAGTTTCATTAGGATATCCTCATGATGGTCACAACATTCTAAACTATGCAGGAAAAGATACAAGTGATCTCCTGGTGCAGTAAGGTCCTCTCCTAAAAATATGGGTAGCCATTCTTTGAATTCCTTTGCGAGTTTATGAGGGGATCCAGGGATCTTTATTATGTCCAAAGGTTTGTATGCCTCTTTGTTTTATAGGCTCCAAGTAATGCTTGGCAAGGTGGGTATGGGTGAAATACGAGGTGTGGAAATAACAAGTGAGGATGGAGGGCTAGGGGAACAAGAGGAAAAATTATGAGGGACGTGGGAATTTGGGGAACTAGGCCCTTTGGGTGGTTCTTTACAACCCCTGGAAAGTTTTTTGGATGAAAATTTGTTTGGTGTCATGGTGGAGTCGCTAGATAATATTTAATATGATCCTATCAAGAAAATGTAAATGGAACATCCCTTAGGTGGAGTCGCTAGGAAAGCTAAGGTAAAGGATTTTTGAATAGCTTACCAAAGTGTCGTTAGGGTACAAAGAAGATTCAAAATATTCCCCTACAATGGAAAAAAAATGTTATAGAGAAAGTTTTAAGTTGGGAAAAGGTCAACCCAACTACAAGCCAAGTTATACAACTTGGGAATCCTACACCCAATGTCACCTCAATGTAGGTCCCACACTTCAAGTGTGACTAGGTCACTCTAGGGAGGAAATCCCAATGACCCTAGGGGGAATGAGATGGATATGGATAGAGATGAAAGTGAAGCCCCTAGAGTTCAATTAAAATTTAAGTGAAGCGTGTATAATAAAGTCTTGGTAAATTCCATTGGTTTCCAAGTATGTTGAGTAACCTGTAAATGTTGCAATACCTTCCCGAGACACAAGAAAAATCACTTTGCAATGATATATATTGGTTGGATTAGCAAGTTAAGATTTATGTCCCTAGATTGAATAAATAGATAATAGTATATATCAGTGATATAATGGTGCTATAATATGCTCAATAAATGCTATATATCAAGTAGAAAATACAAGAGGAAGACTAGTTAATAACTAGCTAAACTCAAGATGAAAAATCAATATTCTAGCATAAAATGATAAGGTTGTTGTAAACACTTGTATGTAGAAAATTGTGTCATCCTTGTGGATGTAACTGTAAAAAAACCCTCAACCAACCTGAGGCCGGGGTACACCACTGTAGAGAAACCACTCATGCTCTGATGCCAGTCGCTAACATTCCCAGCCATCAGGTTCGGACATGCTACTCTAGGGAACATCTTTCGTTCCCATGCTGTGGAACATACAGTAGCATACCTAGTAGTCAACTAAGTAATGCCACCTAAATTTACTCTTTAGGATGCATGCAACTAAAACATATATATACAACATGCTTGTGGAAACTTTACATCTAAACATAAACAAACCATTACTTTCTGTAACCTACGAATTTTATATTAAAATAACAGTAATTACCGATATTCATCATTTACAGGAAATTATCCATAAGAACACAAGAATTCATAGTCACATATATGATAAAATCATAACATGGTCATGTAAATAGAAAAACAACATATCCATATATCATACAATTGATACTTATCTTTAAAACAACTGTCACCAACTACCTACAGATCATCCACGAACCTCCCAACCATAGATTACACTATTCATCACTCTCAACAGTGAATCACTCTCAATATGGGACTGAACTCCACCCAGGGTAAAGGGATTCCTATCTAGGATAAGTGTCATGGACAACAAGAAAGACTCCATATCAGGTGCTCACTCAACTAACAACCTACAGCCTGTCATTCCCCACATGCATGTCCCACCCAAGGAAGTGTGCCCCTTCTCTGCTCAAAAATCCCTTGGCTACCCCACTTCCCTTCAAGGTATTTAACAACACGTTGGACTAGAAGTATCATAGCATTCTTGTTGTAGTTTAGCACCAACAAAAATCAATCCCCAACAATTCTCTCACCTAGAGAACTGCTCACGGGCCTGACAACCCACTTCTTCAATCCTGCTACAAGATAACCATGTACACAAACCAAAAGGGATGGGGAAATAGGTTTCAGAAAGGTGGAATGGTTGTCTCAAGGATAACAGAATGTATGAGTGAAATGGTCATGGAGTCATTGATTGGATAACTGAGTGTGGTTTTTTAATCACTGTGAACTATCTGTCAAAATGATGGTCTACCTGATGGTTTTCCCCCCTACAGTCTTCCATTCGTAAGGTATTCTCCTAAATAATATCCCACTGAGCTAAGTTTCCCCATGATTTGAATGCATGTCCCCAACTTGACACTTGTCATATCAAAAGTTACTTTTGTCCACTTGTCCCCAACTTTAGAACTTAGGATAAAATTATCCATACTTTATGTTTTGGGAAATATTAATATAATATTCCCTTGACTTTTGGCCCTCCCTTTACCTAACTAGTGAAGTTCAGTCCCCCATCTCTTTTATCGTGGTCAGTCTGCACGCAGTGATGTATTTTATATTAATCATGAGTCATGTAAAAAGTAGGCGCATTGGCCCTTAGCATCTAGGCGCATTGGTCTAATTCCAAGACATAAGTATTCTGGCTTATAATACTGGCTCACCAGCCTATAATTTATATTATATACACAAGTGTTCGCTGACCTTAATATCGCATGCACTTTTTTACTTCATGTTGTATCCTCTTTCTTTAAGGTTGCACGCACCTTGGTTACTGCACACGGTATTACGAAATGTGCACATTACATCCCTTTACTACGCAATATATGCGTGCACCATGCCATGAAAGGTGTATTACAAAAATGATGTCTAAACAACTCACTAGCTTAAATATACTTGGATTATATTTACATTGGGGTTCAGCAGAGGGATATTACAATCCCCTCTCCTTATTTATGCACTGTCCTTAGTGCATCATGTACCCATATACAAAAAAATTCTCAAAATTATTCAAAAAGATGTGGGTACTCTACCCGCATTGCATCCGCATGCTCCCAAGTAGCGTCTTTAGGTCCATACTAGGTCCATTGGAACTTTACAATCCCTATGGCTTGATTCCAGAGTCTTTTGATTTTTTGATCCAGGATGTGCACCGGATGCACTTGGAAAGCACCTTCTTGATCCACATGAATAACATTCCAATCAGTAACATGATTAGCATAGGGTATATATTTTTTTAGCAATGATACATGAAAGACATTATGAACATACATAGATGCAGGCAATGCAGTCATATAAGAAACTGGAACAATCCTCTCTAGGATTTCAAATGGTCCACAAAATCTAGCTGCTAACTTGGTGCAGCTTCCTAGCTTTAGGGATGTCCTGTTAGCTTTCACTTTTAGGAAAACATGATCATCCACTTTGAATTCTCTGTGGAATCTATTTTTATCAGCATAACTTTTCTGTCTATCTTGGGAAGCTTTCAAATTCTTCTTAATTTTTAGCATTTGATCCTCCATCTCCTTGAGCAATTCTGGCCCAACTACTATTCTATCAGCTCGATTATCCCAACTTACTGGAGTATTGCACCTTCTACCATAAAGTGATTCAAATGGGCTCATTTTCAATGATGACTAATACCCATTATTGTAAGCGAATTCTACCAAGTGTAGGTAGTCTTCCCATTTCGATGGTTTGTCCATCACATACGTTCTCAACATATCTTCTACCACCCTATTCACTCTTTTTGTCTTTCCATCATACACGGGATGATAAGTTGTACTAAAGTTCATATTCGTTTTGAATCCTTTGAACAATCCTTTCTATAAATTCAAGGTGAATTTCGGGTCTCTGTCAGACACAATCGTCATAGGAATTTCATGCAATCGTGCCACTTCCTTCATGAAAATATCAGCAACATCTGCTACTTTGTGAGTAGTTTTTAGTGGAATAAAATGGGCATCTTTTGTGAGCTTTTCCACCACTACCATAATCAAATCATGTAGCTTGCTTTTTCTGGGCAATCCCGTAATAAAATCCATTGTCACCACTTCCCACTTCCATTCAAGAATGGGCAAAGTTTGCAACAATCCTGTTGGGTGCCTATGCTATGTTTTAACTTTCTGGCACTCCATACACCTAGCAATGTATTATGCAATTTCTCTCTTCATACTTGGCCAAAATTATTGGCTCTTGACCACTATTATGGTTTTTTGATATCCAGGGTGCCCTGCATAAGGATCATTATGCATCTCATGAAAAATTATATGTTTCAAGTCCTACACATTTGGTCTAAAAATTATGTTCTTGTGCAACAGTATTCCATCTACTCCCAACTTATAAATATCCATATTCTATGGTGTCTTACCTTGTTGTAGTATTGATACCAATTCTCTGTACTGTAAATATTTATTTGTAGCCTCTAGAAATTTTCTTTTAACATCAATCTGATACATGATGATGGTTGTAGCATGAAGCTCATGCACCCTCCTGCTGAGTGCATCATCCACTTTATTTTATTTCCCTTTGATATTATTTATATCAAATTTATATTCACTTAGAAATTCTATCCATCTTCTTTGTCTAGCATTTAGATTTGGATGATCAAATAAATATTTCAAACCATTGTGGTATGTTCTTAGCTCAAACATCTTTCCCATGAGGTAGTGTCTCCATTTCCTCAGGGCATGCACTATGGCTGCCAACTCCAAATCATGAGTGGCATAGTTTCTTTCATGCTCCTTGATTCATAACATATCACAAACCCATCTTGAGCGAGGACTCCACCCAGTCCTTCATTACATGCATCTGTGCATACAATGAAATCTTCATTTGGGTTTTCAATCCTTAGTATTGGATAACTTGTCAATAATTGTTTCAAATGTTGGAAACTCCTTTCACAGTCTGACGTCCACTGAAACTTCATACCTTTCCTTTGCAAGGAAGTGATTAGGTGTGCTATCTTTGAGAATCCTCCAATGAATCTCCTGTAATAACCTACAAGGCACATGAAAGATCTAACCTCTGTCACATTCTTTGGTGTTGACCATTCTCTAATGGCTTCTACCTTCTCAGGGTCCACTTCTATCCCATATTTTGAGATGATATGCCCCAAATAATGAATTAGTTTTTGATAAAATGATCACTTGCTCAGTTTGGCATAAAACTGATGTTCCCTTAATACTTGCAACACCATCCTCAAATGATGTTCATGTTCTTCCTCTAACTTGGAATATATAAGAATGTCATCCAAAAAGACAATGACAAACTTGTCCAAATACTCTTGGAAAACACCATTCATTAAGCACATGAAAATAGCTGGTGCATTTGATAATCCAAATGGTACCACTATGAACTCATAATGACCATACCTTGTCCTGAAGGTAGTGTTGCTAATATATTCTTTTTTAATTCTTACCTGATAGTAACCTAATATGAGATTTATCTTTGAAAATATCTTGCATCCTTCAATTGATCAAAGAGATCATCAATCCTTGGTAGAGGATATTTGTTCTTAATAGTCACTTTATTCAATTGTCTAAAGTCAATGCACAATCTAAACATTCCATATTTATTTTTCACACACAAGACTGGGGCACCCCAAGGTGATACACTTGGGCGTATATACCCCTTCTTCATAAGTTATTCAAGTTGCATTTGCAACTCCTTCAATTCAAGTGTACTCATTCAATAATGATTCTTTGATACTGGTGTTGCTCCAGGTGTCAAATCTATAGAGAAATCAATGTCTCTCCTTGGAGGTAGTCCTGGTACTTCCTTGAATACATCTTCAAACTCTTTCAGGAATGGATAATCCTCCAAATTCAGTACCTTGTCTTCAGGTGTTTCCTCCATATGAGATGAAAATATTTGACATCCTCTTCTATAATATTTCTTCATCTCTAATGTTGAAATTTCTCTAACAATTACTACCCTGGGAATTCCCTACACTTTCCTTTGGTTCCCTTCTTCATCCAAGAAAGTGAATGCTTTCTTATGGAAATCCAATAGAGCACGGTGTGATTCCAACTAATCCATCCCAATTAAACATTCATAGGAACCTAAGTGTAAGATGTTCAAATCTTCCCTGGTATTTAGTCTATTCATGTCTATGAGGCAGGACTTAACCATCTCATTAACTTTTCTTCTGGCTTCTGTAGCCAGTTGCACCAACCAGCATTTCCCATGCTTACTTCTTGGTAATTACAAACTTTCCACCATATTTGGGTCTATATAACTATGGCTAGCTCTTGAATCAATTAAAATAGAAAGATTTTGGTTGTTGATCATACCTTCCACTTCAATCATGTGGGACTGATACTCTTCTTTCTTGTTTTCTATGGATGCATAAATCCTTGGCACATTTCTTCCCATGTCCTCTACTATCTCATCTCATTGTACATTGTGAATAGCCTTACCTTTTTCACCTTTGTGAGGACAATCTCTAAACCTATGGTCTCCTTTACAACCCCAACATTGCATAGGTGGTTGTCTTGGCCCTTGACTCCCTATGTCAATCACTCTGGTTTCCTTATGTGTTTTCTACCATTGTGGATTATTTCTGAAGAATGGCAACTTAGCTCCCTTCTTCCTCTGATCCATCTTGAATTTCTTATTGTCTTCCCAA
>CBVK0100131053.1:0-17006 GCA_900067695.1 Picea abies | reverse complement strand
AGCTCCCTTCTTCCTCTGATCCATCTTGAATTTCTTATTGTCTTCCCAAGCCTTTTAGAAAGCTGGTCTTGCTTTCAGCTGGTCATATAAACATTTATCTCTTCTTATGGTCTCTTCTAATGTCTTCGGATCATCATATTGTATTTTGTCACTGATGAACATTGGAAATACACTTAAGTACCGTTGAATCTTGACTATCTCATCCTTAATGAAAGAGACATACTTCAATAGTTCCATAAACCTTCTCTCATATTCATCTATGGTCATACTTCTAATCTTTTTTTTTTTTTTTATTTTTTTTTTTTTTTGTGTCTGGAGGAATCAGCAACTAGTTGGGCACGTGCTCACGTTACACGTGTCCATGTGATCCAACCGCTACCACTATAACCTCTAGGTGTGCCCACGATGCCCCTTATGCAGCACACAAGGTAATTCAGGAGGAATTGAACTCGAAACCTCATGGAACTTCATTTTCACGGCACTTTCCAATTGAGCTGCCCCCCCAGGGGCGTCGTACTTCTAATATTGAGTTCAAAGAACACTTTCATTTTCTTGTCATAGTATCTCTTGGTCAAGTACTTCTTCTCAAAATACTTCTTGAATTCTCTCCAAGTAACATTTTTCTATACAATGTGTTGTACCTACACAAGTTGATCCCACCACATGGAGGCCTTTCCTTTGAGTTGATAGATAGTGATTATACCTTCAACATGAGAAGAATAACTATGCAATTGAAAATACTTCCTCATTCCTAGAAACCATGTTTCGACATCTTCATCCTTCTTGTACTCACCATCAAATGTAGGAGGTTTTATTTTGTTCATTTCTCCTCGCAACTCATTCACCCCAGATCTCTTATACCTTCTGGAAGGGAATAGACTTGAGTTGTTTCCTTCTGTCTTATGGGAATGCCTATGGGAATGATGGTGATGCCTACTAGCACTTTTTCCTTCTCTCTTGTCCTTTAAATATTTGTGACTCTCAGATCGACTTGAGTCACTCTCCTTAGCCAATTTCTTCTCTATTCTGTTCAAACCTTCCAATAGCTTCATGTTGAAGTCATTATGCTGCTCTTTGGCTTTAATAAGCCTTTCATTATCATCTTTATGACTTTGGACATCCTTCTGCAAATTCTTAATGGTCTAAGCGATATTCATCTCTTCATTCCTTTCTTCTCCATGTCTATTGGAGTTTTTTCCTTCCATGCCCAAATGGAAATCCATCCCTCTGCTCTTCTCCTGATGACTGTAATTCCCCTATGCCTCTTCCATCCCTATAGACTCTACATTGGTCTGTCCTGACTGAGTTCTTGTTAATTATACAAAACGTCCAGCCATCAAAACTAATCAAACTAACCATTCAATAATTCATGAGAATATGCACCATTTCGATTCAACATACACATCAACATTATCACTCCTGGTTTCCTGATGTTATCACCATGAAAATTCTAGAGAAGACCCAAGTCTCGAGAACATTGATGCACAGTGCCTTCTGAGATACACTCATGTAAGAAGGTGTTATCCACATTTTTGGTTATCAAGATGATATTATGATTATGTCATGATGATGGAAGAACAAACTCCTCATTAAGAACATTTTCCTGAAGAAGGTTACACTTGTCATTTTCTCAAAAATCATATTTTGGAAATAGTTCGCAGGCTGCATATATACTCTCCTGCGGAAATCCTTAATTTCCGCATTCTGCATTCATCTTGACTGTGGACTTTCCGCACTGTGTTAATGGTTAGGGTGAGGACATGTTTCTAAAGGAGGAAAATGAATAAGTTCTCGATTCTTCTAGAAGGAATCTTCTAGAAGAGTGAGTTGGCTTTCGAATGGTTGGCAAAATACTGACTTTCCAGATATCTTGGGATCATTCCCTATCCAAGTAACCAAATTATCTTCTCCTATATATTGAGAAGATTGCTTATGGAAAAGGTTAATAAGAACAAGAACAAGAAGTTGGCAAGCTAGAGAAATCTATTGGAGAATTGGTGTATTATTGTATGGAGAATTGATGCTGCAGCAGACAAAGACAACAGCAAGGTCATCACAAGTAGTTGATGTTCTTCATACATGAGCAAGTGTGTGTGTCAGAGCTAGGAGCCATCGAAAGGAGATCTACGATCTACGACATCAAGGCTCAGGTTGTATATTTCTCTTTTAGTTAATATAATACATGAATATGTCCCTTTCCCATAATGATGATGTCATCTTATTACATGATTCCTTGATCACATGTATAGATTAGGTATCGAATATATTAATTCCTTTGTTGTGATTGGTTTGTGTTGTTGTGATTGAACGACACAAGAGCATCGGAGCAGAGCAAGGAACAACAGAGTAAAGGAAAGCGTTCATAAGGTATGTACACTATCCATTTCTCTTAGTTCATTCAATATCTAGATCTAGGGAAAGAGTAGTATTCTGTCACGGTTTGTTCCAGATCCAGGTGGATCTTGGGGAGATTGTTCTGTTTCCGCACTCACAAATTTATCCATAAACAAAAGGTGGTATTGTTGAAACCACTTTCGCCAAGACGCGGTATCACGTGTCTCAACATTTCAAATACACTTCTCATGGAGCAGGCGATGGCTAGTCAGATCACCTTGCTTAAATCATTCGGTACTTCGCATCCATGTGACATCAGCTGAACGTTGCCATGTAATGAACTCAAAATCTAATCATTCGAAATGGATTGGCCGAGCATGGAAACCCAACTCTTTTTGTACGTAATCTGTCTACGCTTCATAAATGGATTTATATAATTACCACTCCCCAAGTATGAAGATATTTGCATATCCATAACCATAGTAATGTTCAAGATACTTGAATTCCTTCTCTTTATAGAGACACATTTAGATATCCTCAATCTTATATACATGGAAAAATCTAAGTCGAGTGAGACTAGTTATTCGAGCAACATGTTAGGCTTTCCTGGGAATAAGGAGGAAAGGGTCCTCATGCACCTTCTAGCAACTAAGTTCCACATAGAGCCAATTATAGACTCACGATTGGAATTTAGTTTGAATCCCATTATAAAGGATTTAGTCATCAACAGGCTAGCCTCTAATAAGAAAAGGAGTAAGTGGCATAAGAAGGAGGAATCTATGGTTGAAGCGATCGAAAGTGTTGGAGAAAATCAATTGGTTTGGTTAGACTCTTCTTTAAAGGCAAAGATCGCTAAGCTGAAGTAAGTCTTCAACTAAGATAAGCATGTCTCAGTGAATTTTGAACAGCCGGTAGTAGAGGTAAAGAGTACCAGAGATGATAGGCATGTTCTTCAATGACCCTTTTTACAACAAGCTAACTATTGTCATCACCCTTTTGTAATTTTTTGATTAATATGATTATATAAATATAGAAACAGATTTTAGACTGTTTTATTACAATTTCTATCTGGTGATGTTATGACTCTTGTTTTCTTTTATAATAAGTTTTTCTTGTAATCTTATATTTTATGTTCATCTGTCTAAATCGGAAGAAATCAAATTTGAAATTCTTTTTAATTAATGCTTCAATGCGGTTATGTGTTTATTTTTCTTTTAATATTATGCAATTTAAACTCAGACTCCTAGCCTTCCAAGCGACTTTGCTCACAATAACTTGACCTATTCATTTATATTATCATGCATAGTAATATTACAAGGTAAACGCTTTTCCACGCACCTAAATATACTGTGCATTTATTCTTCATTGTACCGACTACTTACGCGCACTATTCTGGTGTTCTACGCCAATATCCACTGTGCACAATTTCAATACTGCACACTGATATTCCACATGAATTTTCATCATATGCATGCACCATGTCAAGTTTAAGATATTCCTTCGCGATCAAATATCTGCGCATACTATTGAATACACCGCCGCGAAACAACTTATATTCATACTTATGCACATAACAACAAAACTCCTCTGCATTAAGCAATACTTGCGCACCCCATGTGCACCTTACTATGTGTGTGCTTACCGCACAAGGTTAATTTCAACACGTGCATCTACACATAATAATATTCCACGTGGTGCCACAATTTACCGTGCACACTAGCACGTCATGGTTTCTCGTGCACTGCTAAATTTACCACACACACTAGTACACCAACCTTTTCCAAGGACAATCAATGACTCTAATTCTAGTCACTTCAAAGTTACTTTTCTATGAATATTCCCTTCGATTTCACCCTTCTGGTCCATCCAAGTTCAGTGTTGAACTGAGGCTCTAATACCAAACTATAACGAACCCCTCGACCAACCTAAGGGTGGGGTACGCCACTCCAGAGAAACCACTCATGCTCTAATTCCAGTCGCTAACATTCCCAACCATCAGGCTGGGACATGCTACTCTAGGGAACATATTTCGTTCCCATACTATGGAACATATAGTAGCATACCCAGTAGTCAACGAAGCAATGCCACCTAAATTTACTCTTTAGACTGCATGCAACTAAAACATATACATACAACACACTCGCAAAAGATTTACATATAAACATAAAAAAACCATTACTTTCTATGACATACGACTTTTATATTAAAATAATAGTAATTACCGATATGCATCATTTACAGGAAATTACCCATAAGAACACAAGTAGTCATAGTCACATATATGATAAAATCGTAACATGGGCATGTAAATAGAAAAAAAACATATCCATATATCATACAATTGATACTTATCTTTAAAAAGATTGTCACCAACTACTTATAGACCGTCCATGAACCTCCCAGCCATATATTACACTATTCATCACGCTCAACAGTGAATCACCCCTGAGCTAGGACTGAACTCCACCCAGGGTAAAGGGATTCCTATCTAGGATAAGGCTCATGGAAAATAGGAAAGACTCTATCTCAGGTTCTCACTCAACTAATACCCTACAACCTCTCATTCCCCACATTCCTGTCCCACCCAAGGAAGTGTGCCCCTTCTCTACTAAACATTCACTTAGCTAACCCACTTCCCTTCCAGGGCTTCAGCAACAGGCCAGACCGAAAGTCTCAGAGCACTGTAGCTACAGTTTATCACCAATGAAAAATCAATCCCCAACAATTCTCTCTCCCAGAGAACTTCTCACAGGCCTAACAACCCGCTTCTTCAATCCCGCTCCAAGCTAACTAGGTACAACAACCAAAAGGGATGGGGAAATATGTTTCAGAAAGGTGGAATGGTTGTCTCAAGGATAATGGAATGTATGAGTGAAATGGTCATGGAGTCATTAACTGGATAAGAGAGTGTGTTTTTGGAATCACTCTGAACTCTCTGTCAAAATGATGGTCTGCCTAATGGTTTCCCCCCCCTCATTTCTTTCGTTCATAAGGTATTCTCTCGAAGAATCCCCCACTGAGATAAGTTTCCCCACAATATGAATGGATGTCCCCAACTTGACACTTGTCATATTGGAAGTAAATTTTGTCCACTTGTCCCCAACTTTAGAACTTAGGATAAAATTATCCATACTTTATGTTTTGGGAAATATTAATATAGTATTCCCTTGACTTTTGGCCCTCCCTTTCCCTAACTAGTGAATTTCAGTCCCCCATCTCTTTTATCATGGTCGGTCTGTGCGCATTGATGTATTTTATATTAATCATGAGTCGTGTAAAAATTAGGTGCATTGGTCCTTAACATCTAGTCACGCTGGCCTAATTCCAAGACATAAGCATTCCGGTTTATAATACTGCAACACTAACCTATAATGCATATTATACACACAAAGGTTCATTGACCTTAATATCATGCACACTTTGTTACTGCGCATTGTATCCTCTATCTTTAAGGTTTTTCACACCTTAGTTACTGCTTGCAGTATTCAAAAATGTGCACATTACATCCCTTTACTACGCAGTATATGCGCGCACCATGCCATGAAAGATGTATTACAAAAATGATGTCTAAAAAACTCACCAGATTAAATATACTTGGATTATATTTACATTTGGGTTTAGACGAGGGATATTACAGTAACATTCAATGTATTACAAAAAATAAAATCATCCATTGAAATCCCCTCAAACGTTTCCAAAACACGTGCTAGACCGAGAAGAATAAGTGTGCAAACTTTGAGTAAAATCCAATGGTTGATAAGGGAGTTATTCAAGAAAATCAATTAATTTTTCTGCAGACCTAATGGATGAAGATGTAATTTTATAACATCATAAATAAGTATCCCCTTTATGGGGACTCCTTAGTGGTTGTGAGTTTCTCAAGGAACAAGGAATACAATCCACTTTGCAAGAAGTAAAAATGACCAAAAATCACATTTCCCAATGCAATATTTTATTTCTCCAATGCAAGAATAAATGACTATTGCTCTTAATTATTGGGTTAATGGGGTCATGAAAATAAATACCTAGATAATCTACCTCCTTGGGAGTGTAAGACCTTTTACTTCCCAAGGAAAGTTTCTCTAGTTAGGGTTTAAGCTAAGAGGGTGTGTGCCCTTATACTTCTCTTAGCAAACCCTTGTTTAACCAATTACAGGAAGCATAAAATGATGAAAAATATTGTGGGGGTGTATTCCCTTATAATTCCCACCTATTTTCTATCACAAATACCTTGAATTGAAACAAATGATAGCATGAGAGTAAAATCCATACCAATTCAAGGGAAAATGCCAAGATAATCCACCACCATAGCAAGAGATAAGCCTTCCAAGGATAGCGCATCACTTCCATCAACCATAACTTCAAGAGATAACCATAATCAAGAGACAAGAGAGATAAAGTTTTCCAAATATAGCAAAAATTTCATACCAATACTTCTCACAATGAGGGAGAGTTATCCTAAAATGAGATCTTATGATCTCTGATTTATACAAAATGTCACCAGGGTAACTTGTCCATAAATTAAGGGGTAAACCACATGAATAGGGGTCAACAACCCTACTATTTCCTCCTTTAACAAATTAATATTAAACAATTCATCTAAAGTTTCACTTTTGCACAAATAAACGCTAATTGTACTTGGATGTCTCCCCTTTAAAGGACATGTTGCCACTTAGAGGAAGTCGTTAGTGTTGGAGAATCATGGGTAGGATTCCAAAGGCTACATGTCAATAATATATACAATATCCTCATGGTGAAGACCTTCTTCTCCTCAAAATTCCCATGTGTCAATGAGTGGTACCTCACCACCAAGCCCTAGCCCCCTAGGTTACATCATGTCTCTAGGAGTGTTGTTTTGCCTCTCCTAGGAAAAACGTATGGCATGTGGGGGCTATGATATTTCATCCAATTCATCCTCAAGGAATTCCAAGTATGATATTTATCATCCAATGTGAGAGACCTTGTTATCCAACCTGTGGGATTGTATCCCCATGGAAGCCCAAGATAGGCATATCTCCCAAAAATGTCCACCAACTAGGCCCTGCAAATAAAAATGAGCACGCCTTCCAAGGATATCAAGTCATAACATCATGATAAGTGACTCCAATCAATAAATGAGCCACCTAAGAATGTGCATCAAATATCACTATATCAAACAATTAATTTCTCAAAGACACTTTGTGACTTGTCAAGCTTGAATATGGGAGGGTTGATGAGGTTTCCTATTAGGTAGATCTTTCCCTAGGTCAAGGACAGTTTCCAAGAGAGCCCTCTCTAAGTCATCTAGAGTGGATGAAGTGGTTGGTGTCAAGACTCAATGGAAATAGGGCTCATGAAATATGAGTTGTAGTGTCTCTTTCATGGGTGCGTTTGTAGAGGGTGTGTGGTACCTTCATATAAAATGCACTTTTTTCAAACCCATCAATTGCATTTTATATTTCTTTCTTTGAATTTTCTTTCAATACATTATAAATATAGGTTGAAGGTCATTGCCTTAGTGTGGTGAACAAATGATGGCAATGCCACCCACAAACACCTAGTGTAAATGAGAAGTTTGGATCATGATGAGGCCCCCTTTCTCTCAGCCATGCAACTGAGAGCCATTACCATGGTTTGGTGACCAGATGATGGCAATGTCATACTACTATATATCAATGGACATGATAGGTTGACTCGTGATGAGACCTCCTATCCTTCAACTAACCTTTAAAGCATTCTTTATTATATTGTGGGTCCCCTTTACTTAGAGAAAAGTGTTTCACTGCTTTCTTGGGTGATCCCTGGGAGAAGCATATGGAAGGTTTATACAAGGGTTTTATATTTTACCAAAAATCAATGCCTCTGGGAATTTATCCCCTTATTCCCATAGAATGATGGACAACCCCTTATTGGGTAAACACACCCTAAAAACCACAAGAGATAAGTTAATGGAGGGTAATAATGATGGAAAGTTGTAAGTATGGTCAAGAATGGTATGGTGGATCTTTAAGGGAATTCCTAGTAGAAAACCCATCTTCAAGGAAGACCACTTACTAGGGAATAATTTCAACCACCAAGTTGAAGCAGGGAAAAAGCCATAATGTCCAAGAATATATCATAAAATATAGAGAAATATAAGATACAACATACTCAATTGGCTTAAATATTGAAATGATGATCAGCATAATACTAACTTGTACCTCATGGACCAAGGCCCACTAGCTTCCGGAAGCCATCTAATGTGGTGGATTCCATCTAGAAATATGTGACCATCTGTGGTGGTGATATGGGTTTCCATCTGTACAAAAAGGTATTTCTGGTCATGTATTCTCTCTACACTCTGTATCACCAACCCGAGGGCCTCGAGATATAATCTCCTTAATTATTCATAAAATGGGGATAACAACCAGAACCATGTTAATGGATTCCAAATTAACAAACTTATTTTGGGTATAGGAAGTGCATATAATAGTTCACATTAAGAATAGAATAATGCTCATAAATAACAATGATAAGAATCCCTATGAGCTATGGAAAGGAATACCAATGAATGTGAAGAACCTTAGAGTTTTTGGAAGAAAATGATACATTAAAAGAGAATATGGAGGGATTGGAAAATTTGATTCTCAAGTTGAAAAAGGCATACTAGTTGGGTACTCAAGAAAAAGGGAATCATAGAAATGCTTTAATATAAGACTCAACGAAATAGTGGAAAACATTAATGTGATGATTTATGAGACAAATGGACATAATATAAAAGAAGGAAGAAACTATTCAATGGATCAGGATCATGAAGAAATGTTCAGAGAAGAAGAAGCATAAGAGGATGAGGAAGAGAAACCAAAAGCAAAGACAAAATAACAATACCTTTAGGTTCCTCCAAATACCCCTAGAATACGAGTGAAAAAGAATCATCCACCAGAACAAATTATTGGGAATAAAGATGCAGGAGTTGAAACTAGAAGAATAATACATTAACCAGAACAACAAAACCTAACATTTCTATCCATAGTTGAGCCTAACAGTTTTGAAGAAGCCAACAAGGATGAACTTGAGATTAAAGTTACAAATGAAGAACTAGATCAAATATAAAATAATAACAAATGGGAATGGGTTCCAAGGATGAAGAACAAGAACATGATAGGTACAAAGTGGGCATTTATAAATAAATTTAATGAAGATGGATAGGTCACGAGGAACAAAGCAATATTGTTATGTAAAGGATACACTCAGATTGAAGGTATAATCATATTGAAGGTATATATTTTTAAGAAATATTTACCCCATTTTCTAGAATGAAAGAAATCAGGTTAATTCTAGCTTATGCATGTTCCAAAACTATCAAGGTATATCATATGGTTGTAAAGTTAGCCTTCCTAAATGGAGAGTTAGAATAAGAAGTCTTCATCGATAATCCAAAAGGATTTTAGTTGTTAGAAAAGGAAAATTATGTTTGTAGGGTGAAGAAGGAACTATATGGTCTCAAACAAGCCCCTAGAGCATGGTATTCAAGACTGGACAAATATTTACAACAACAAGGGTTCAATAAAGGAAATGCAGACAACAATCTCTACTAAAAGGTAAATCAAGATAATATTCTGTTAATTGAAGTTTATGTTGATGATATTATTTTTGGAAGTGATGATGATAGGATGAGTCAACAATTTTCCAAATACATGAAAATGGATTTCAATATGTCATTACTTGGAGATTGTATTTATTTTTGGGTATCCAGATTTGTCAGAGAAGCAAAGGAATCTCCATCTCTCAGACTAAGTATATCAGAGAAATGATAAAGAAGATTGGAATGGAAAATTGCAAACTAGTACTCCTATGCAGACTAGTTGCAAGCTAAGTAAGGATGTTGATTATAAGGATGCATACTAGAGACAATACAGATCAATGATTGGAAGCTTTCTCTATGTGACAACTTTTAGACTAGATGTGATGCAGGAAATTTTCTCTATGTGACAACTTCTAGACCGGATGTGATGCAAGAAAATTGGACAGGTTGCAAGGTTTTAAGCAAGACCAAAGGAACCACATGTTATGGAAGTGAAGAGGATATTCAAATATCTCAAATGTACATAAGAATTTGGATTATGGTTTCCAAAGGGGAATGATCTATCTCTAGTTTTCTACAAAGATGTAGATTGGGTAGGAAGCATTGATGAGAGAAGAAGTACAAGTGGAACATATTTCTACTTGAGTGAGTGTCTTCTTTCATGGTTAAGAAAGAAACAATCGTCAATATCATTGTCTATAATAGAATCAGAGTATATTGTAGCATCAGGATGTTGTACTCAGGTTCTATGGATGAAACAAACTTTGAAGGATGTACATGTTGAATATGATGAGTCCATTCCAATATTTTTTGATAACATGAGCCCCATAAGTATCTCAAAGAATACAATTGTTAAGCCCTAATATTGGCTCATTACCACTTAATTGGGGTATATTAGTTTCCTGAGGTTTTTCTATGCTATATTGTTGTTTGGTTCTTAACAACAATGATGCACTCCAAGATGAAATGAATTCCAATAAAGTTTCACTTTCTACAGGAACATGTTGCAGAGAAGAAAATTAGATTTGAGTATGTTGGGACAAAAGATAATATAGCAGATATATTCACCAAACTAGCTCCGAGTGAATCTTTTGAGTATGTTTGACAGAAACTTGGAGTAGTTTCTACCCCACAGTGATTTTTGAATGATTTTCATATATGTAATGGATTTAAATGAGGAAGCACCATTGAAGAGAAACAATACAGTACAGATAGAGGGAGAGCCCAAAGGACAAGTTAGACAGGGGGAGCATCCACAAAGGACAATTCAACACATGGGGAACAAACCTAAAGGGAAGATTCCCTTTGTCATTGATTTCAAAGGGGAAGAGATAGTAATGAGAGGCATGGTCATAGGGGGAGCATGAGCATAAGTAATTTTATGCCATGCAATGGTCACATGGGGATCATGAGCATAAGAATTGATATGCCATCTGTTAACTCTCAAAAATGCACCCGCATTTTTGAAGGAAATATGCCTAATCTTGTAGGGAAATTTTGAACTAAAAAATATTCAATTCTTAAGTTACCAAGCATCCTTAGCCTACAACCCTAAGGAGTTTCTTGGAGTGATAACACCATCAATGTTGCATAAGAGTGTTTCTATCAATGCCAAATGGGGATATTGTTGATAGATTGGGTTGGTTGTCATTATTCTCAACCCTTGAAGCAAGTCCAATATAAAATTATTGTATCCCCAAAGGTGTGGTTAAGGAACCCAAAGTTGATTAAGGAATATGTATATAAAGGATAATTTAATTAAATTTAATACTATCACATATGGATAGTATATGTCATGCCAATTCTGGTGATATGTGGTATGCCACGTGGTTCCCCATGGTTAGGGAGATATGGCCTTTTGAAGTTGGAGGGCCCTCGAGAATGATCTAGGAGCCCCTAGAAGGTAAAAAAGAAGTCAATTATTCTAGAAGCTCATATAAATTCATCAAGAAGTTTTCTAGTCAAAGTGGTTACAACAAGAAGATATTTTTGGGTAAAGTTGTTGAAATAATAAAGTAATTAAAAGTAAATTAGTTGCAACAAAAAATTGTGAGTTTACTAATTATGGGTATAGTAATTGCAACAAGAAAGTGGGTTAGACTTAGAAGAAGGAATATGGGTAAAACAATTACAAGATGGCCCCTAAAGGAAGGTACATGAAAAGTATATATAAGAGATAAAGAGACTCCCATAAGCACATATTGAGCACATTGAATATCTATCTTGTGAAAGGTTATTGCAAATACTCATTGACATATCTAACATAGTGCAAATATAAGGTAGGGAAGGATGAGTGATGACAAAGTTTTGTGGCTGCAGAGGAGAGTGGGAAAATATCAGAAAACCTAGTTAGGGTCATCCACACAGGTCATAAAGTAAGTTTCCCGCAAGGCATCCCCACAAGTTTCTTATATCTTGTCACGCGAGGACCCGCAAGACAACCAACTTCGTCACGCAAGAACCCACAAGACAAACAACTTAGTCATGCAAGGAACTACCATATTTGAAGGATGAGAGGTGTTTTAGGTTGCATAAGTGGGGGAGAGTCTACAAGCAAGTGTGACGGTGTTCAGGTACAACATAGTTCTATATAGAAGTAAAAGGTATGTTATATTCTTGTTTGAATTTGTTCTTGGTTATTTCTTGAAGTATGGTTATGGGAGATTTAGTATTTTCCCTTGATAGACTATTCTCTATATGGTACATATTATATAAGATAACCAAAGGCACATTGTTGGTGAACTTGTTGTTTCTAGTTGGCACACATTATTGGGTATCTTGTTGAGGTGTATCTTTTATTAGTTGGTACATGTTTGAGGAATCTTGGTTAAGGTGTGTTACTGAAGATATTGGTATCGGTTGAGCTTGCATAACAATGAGGGTTTGATGCATGGTTGATGTGAGGGTTCACTATACCTGGTTTATGGATGTTTGTATATGTATGACACATTATTAGATAGACGTAGTTGTACATGGTTTGAGATATACACTTGTGACAGTGGGTATGATATATATGTGATCATATTTGATTCAATGATAAGATTATTGTGACACATTGATACAGGTTATGACAGGTTGTTGATACAGATTGTGAAAGGTTGTTGGTATAGGTTTATGTGATGGGTTTTAGAGTGATAGGTTTCACAAGGATAGATTTACAATGATAGGGTTACAGTGGTGATAGCAATGAATGTGGCACTTATATTTCATAGAGACAGGATGGGGAAAGAAAAGGGGGTTATATCATCCTTTCAATTGGTGCTAGAAAACTAAGGGAGTTGTAGCTTCCTTTAGGTTGGAGCTTGATAAAATAGGGGGTTTTATTCTCCTTCTAGTTGTAGCTGGAAAACAAGGAAGTTGGTTCTCCCTATGAATGTATTTCTTTTGACATATAAGAAAATAATTCTATGGTTTTGTCCCACGTTGGTATTCCACATAAACTTTTGGTGTAATGTGTACTTGTGTGGTTGCTCATTGTTCATTATTTAATTATAGTACTCATGTTGTTTTGAATGATATTGATGAAATTTTCTTAATGTTAAAAAATACATATTGTGTTTAAAAGAAATATAAGTTCTCATACTGATTCACACCCCACTATTAGTATTCCAACAATTGGTATGAGAAAATATCCTTCAGAAAGTAGTCTAACCCCTAGAAGGATATCATGGACTACACTAATATTGGAGTACTGCAGTTTGATAGTTAGAACTATGAATTATGGAGTAGACATATTAAATCATATGTGAAGGAACATGGATTCGATGTTTGGCGAGCAGTAGCATATGGATAGAAAACACCAGACACTCCCCTAACATATAAGGATGGAAATAATTTTGAAGATAATTACGGTAGTGCAAAAAATGCTATCCTGAATGGTTTGATTGAATTAGTATACACTGAGGTTGTGCACTGTGAATCCTCAAAAGAAATATGGTACAAACTAAAGAATATCTATGAAGGATATATCAAATTTAAAGGATCCAAAATTCAAACCTTTAGAGCCAAGTTCGAACAATTTAAGATGAAGGAAGATGAAAACATTGTTTCTTAATTTCTACGAGTTGATGAGATAGTCAATGCCATTAAAGGTTTGGGAGAATAAATGAAGGAACCAATCATTTTTCAAAAGGTTTTGAGTTATCTACCTATGAGATATGACCCAAAGATTTCATCCCTGGAAGAAAGAGTAGATTTAGCTACATTAAGCATGGACGAGCTACATGGGATACTCACAACTTATGAGATGAGGATAGAGAAAGATAATCCAGTCAAAAAGGAAGAAACATTCAAGGCATCCAATAAGACAAAGAAGAAGAAAAAACAAAAGTAAAATTCATATTGTAGTTGCAACGATGATTTAGAGGAAGATGAAGAAATGGAAAACTTCGTCAGAAAGTTGAAAAGAGGAACCGAAAAATAAAAAGGCATGCTTCCATTGAAATTTTTTACTTGTGTTGGTACTGGTAATTTTTATTCTAAATTTCCTCATAAGAATAGGGAAATTGATGAAGAATAAGACTCTTAAATGAAAAATAAAAATCAAAAGAGTAGAAGAAACAAAAATAAATTATTCAAGAAAATTATTTGCACCAAAAAAGAAATTTCATCATAAAATGAGGATGAAGATAGTGACATTGATGAGGAAAGAGTACTCTTCATGGTAGTAGAAGATTTCAAGGAATAAGGAGAATTCAATCTCAAAGAATAATTAATCAGTGCACTAGAAGAGCTAAGGATTGAAAGAAACAAAATCAAGTCACTCAAGGAAGAACTAAAAGAGAAAGAAGGATCTTAGAAATCCAACACCAAAGAAGTCAAGCAGATGATCGTGAAGTGAAAAATACAAGTGGAAGAAGAAAATATAATTAAAGAAGCACTTAGAGGCCAACTATATGAAAAGGACAAGGTGATCGAAGGCTTGGAAGCATAAATAGTTACTCTTCGAAAATATCTTTAGAAGAAGGACATGCAATATAACAACACCAAAGTATTGAATGAGATCATTAGCAGTCAAAGGCCATACCATGAAAAATCCTAAATAGGATATGACCAAACAAAGAAAATCTCAAGTTCCAAGAAAACAAAACAAAGAAGCTATGCAGAAACAATCAAAAGATCTCCTAAGAAGGAAGAAGGAAAGATGAATCAAGATGAAGATTACAGAGACACTACACCACCTAGAAGATTTAGGATGCAGAATCAACAACAACTAGAAATAGAGATATTCTAAGAAGAAGCAGAATTCAAAAGATCAACACCATTCAAAATATCTTTGTACCCTAGGTATCAAACTATTTTTCTTGGTTTATGTTATTCATGTAATAATTTGGGGCATAAAGTTGTGAATTCTAGAGATGATACCAAGAATAGAAAAAACTATGAAAGCTACTCAAGAAATGGTTATCCAAGAAGGTCTCATGAAGCACACAGAAAAATCTACAAGAAATTTATATCCTTGAACGCAAAAGTAGAATGATACAAGTGAAAAGAAATTGGACACATGGAAAAACATTATATATTGATCGTTCCTCCCAGAGAATCACAATAGTATATCAACAGTCATACACAAGAACCACAAAGTATATGGATAAGAAAACAATATTAATACAAAAATGAAGAATGTAATCTTTCTCTAAAAGATCAACATAAGAAACGTGGATGGGATGTTGAAAGTTGTTACTAAAAGCATATGATAGGTGATGAATATAGGTTCCTAACATTGAAGAATGAAATATATGGATTAGTTTAATTTGGGAATGATAAATCATCCTGAATTATAGGAAGAGGCACAGTCAAGATTGGAAGCAAGGATGCCAGGGAAAAAAATGTTCTACTAGTCGAAGACATGAAACAATATTTACTAAGTGTAATTCAAATGTGTGACCAAATACACGGACTTGTGTTTGACTCATAGAAATGTGAGATAAGAAAAGGAGGTCTGGACAAGTTGGTGGATACAACTGTAAGAAATCCAATAAACATATATGTACTAGATGAAATTGGAAAAGAAAAATATTCCTTAGGAAAGGAAGATGAATTTTGGCTATGGTGCAGATGAATGAGTCACATAAATTTTGATAATGTTGTCAAAATCAGCATAAAAGAAGCAATTAGAGAAATGCCCCATATCATGAATAAAAAAAATACTTTATGCAAGAATTGTATACAAGGAAAACAAACCAAGACCAAGTTCAAATCAAAGGAGTACTCCACAAAAAAACTATTATAAATTGTGCATACTGATCTAGTTGGACCAAAAAGAACCAAGGGATTGAATGGTGAACAATACTTTATGACATGGGTTGATGACTACACAATAATTATTGCAATTTTTTTCCTCAGGAAAAAGTCAAAGGAATTTGAGCACTTCAAGATTTACAAGGATATGGTTGAAATTGAAACTGATTTGAAAATCAAGTGTTTGAGATCATACAATGGAGGAGAGTTTACATCAAAGGAATTTATGGACTTTTGTAGTGAACATGGGATAAAAATGAAATTCTCGGCAGCTAGGACACCTCAACAAAATGGAGTTGTTGAAAGGAAGAATAGAAAATGCAAGAATTGGTGAGAACCATTTTAATGGATTCCAAGTTGATGGATGTATTTTGGGTACATGCAATGCATATATAAGTTCAAATATAGAACATAGGAATTCTCATAAATAATAGTGATACGACTCCCTACGAGCTATGGAAAGGAAGAGCAGTGAATGTGAAGCACTTCATAGTTTTTGGAAGCCAATGCTACATCAAAAGAGAAGATGGAAATATTGGAAAATTTGATTCTCAAGTTAACAAAGGAATACTAGTTGGGTACTCAAGCAAAAGGAAAGAATACAAATGCTTTAATATAAGACTCAATAGAATAGTGCAAATTGATGCAGGAGCATCGCCAGTGTCAAGCGAGTGTGGGATAGGCGCCAACGCATTTTGACATATGATAAAGTTATTTGAATCATTTTGAAAATTTAATGTGCCAAACATAAATGTAATAATTAAAGAGGGAGGTGTACTTGTAATATTGTAAAATAGACCTTGAGCATCCCGCTCTCATCTGAAGTAGATAGAAGTGTTTATGACAGTTAATGCAAGTAGGTAGAATTGAATTCCTAGATTAGACAGTT
>CBVK0100131037.1:0-10140 GCA_900067695.1 Picea abies | reverse complement strand
CACCAAGCCAATATTATGTTATTATGTTTTAGGTAATGGTCCGAAAATGGTTTTGTTTTTATTATAAATCTGGCTTATACATGTGCCCACTCTTGTATTGGTTGATCATATATTTTGATAATTCCCATCCACTTTTGCACTATCTACATACTATAATAAAAAACAAACAAAAGTCCGCGCAAATGGCACTTGAATTCGGGTTTTTTTGACACCGGCATCTATGTCCACAGGGTCATGTGTTGTCCGTATCTACAGATTATGAGATCTGCGTTAGCTACAAACATTAAATCATGCATAGTTGCAATGGAAATCCACCGCGTGAAATAAGCATCCGCCTGTGCTCTACATGCTGATGTACACACCATTCAATACTCCGCCGGATGACGTAGACACCATTGGATCTCAGCGTTCAATGGTATAGGCATCAGCAAGCAGCCGGGTGCGTATTTCTCGCCGACCTCTACGGCCACGAGTCTCTCGTGTCAAAAAAATCTATCGATGTGATATCGAAACAATGATATTGTCGTGTGAAGTCATTGAGCTTCACTTTTCTCGATTCCGTGTCAGAGAGTCTCGTGTGAAGTCATTGAGCTTCACTTTTCTCGATTCCGTGTCAGAGAGTCACTGTACGCTTTGCGGTATTCATATTTTTATTCTGTGTTTTGGATTCGATGAACATACCACGCATTGTGATCTATAAAAGAAACAGCTCTTGTAATGGTCGATTCGGCTTAGGGTTTAACCCGTGGGAGTGCCCTAGGGGGGTTAGGTCGATTCGGCTTAGGGTTCAATTCTCTCAGAATCTATGTATCTATTTCGCAAGGAACACGTTACAGGAGTTTCGCACATTTCCAGCAGCAATGGATTAGGGCGATTCAATTTTCCATTCTAAGTGTGGTATCCCTGTATTTCTTTCCACATATCTGCTAATTGTACATTAGCTATCGTGACTTTTATTCTTCTTTTGTTGATGACCACTGATCCGTAATTTCGGTCATCTGAATAACTGAATTGGGGCTCGGGCATCTTCTTTTCCCAACTTGGTCTTAAATGACCTAACCAGGGATCAGTGGTCCTCAGCAGAAAAAAGAAGATAAATGATCATGATTATCTGCACTTAGCACATAAAGGGTCCGTGCTCCTCGGCAGAGAGAAGAACAAAAAAGACGATGATCATGTACACTTAGCAGATATGTGGAAATAAATACTAGGATCCCACAATTGGAGTGGGATGCTGGATCACCCTAATCCACTGCTCCTGCGAAATAATTAATAATGGGGTATTCGAGCGAGTTTGTTATGAATCCTTTGATATGGAACCCGGTCCGAGTTTTGTGGAAGCCGCAAATATGGTCGTAAGAGCCTGCATGGTGAGCTCAGGATGGAGAACTGCAGTTATCGGGTTACAAAATACGTTCCCGATTTTGTAAAGAACAAGTTGGAAGGAGATGGATCTAAGTGAATTGGTTACGTTCCAGTTACAGAGTGAAAAGAAGATCAAACCACTGGGATGCAGGAACATTTTGGTGGCATTGAAAGGCACTGCTAGGTACGCGGAATGCCTGGCCAAACTTGCGTATATCCTTACTCTTGTCTGTTTCAACCGTTTCGCGGATGTGAAGGTAAAGATGGGCTTTTTAGGCTTCTATACTTCAAAGCTTTCGATCAGCAGCTTCAACGACGGAAGCGTTAGAGATAGAGGAAGAACGGAAGCGTTAGAGACGGATGCAACTTTTCTCTGAGTTTGCCAGACCTGCAGAAGAAATAAGGTAAGATAGCAATGTAGAAGAAAGGTGATTTTAAAGTTATAAATACTATTCCAAAATAATAAATTGCACATATAAAGAGTTGTAAAAGCTATTTCAGAGTTTGTAGATATAAAGAGTTGTAAAAGCTGTTTCAGAGTTTGTAGATATAAAGAGTTGTAAAAGCTGTTTCAGAGTTTGTGGGAAAAGTCACTTTAGACTGATAGGAAAAGCAACTTCAAAACTAGATACTATAAGTTGGAGAAAAAACACACTGATTTGAACTGGTGCGTTTTGCTCATACTTTAACCACGTGTGTTTACAGAAATCTCTTGAAATCTAGTTCCAATGAATAATTAGAAAAATATGTTAAATCGGTTCTAAAATAGATATTTCCTGTTTATGCCCAAATGCAAGAACATCATGCATCAAATTAGTGTTCACTATGAGCGGTCATAGAAGTTTCGAATTTCCCTGCCTTCTATTATTTGCATATTTTAGTTATTTTCTTGGTGATTTCCATGTTATGTTTTTTAACAGATTTAAAAACCATAACCATACGAAGGGTTTTCCTGCCTTCTATTATTTGTATATTTTAGTTATTTTCTTGTTGATTTGTATGTTATGTTTTTTTAACAAATTTAAAAACCGTAACCATATGAAGGGTTTTCCTTTGTGGGGTTTAGCCACCCAATAATATTACAAGATTATAAAAACAAATCTCAGATTAAAATTTTGGAACGCAATTACAAGATAATGAAAACAAACCTCATATTTAAATTTTGGAACGCAATTATTGTGGCAACGCAATTACAAGATTACTAAAACAAACTTCATATTTAAATGTTGGAATAATTATTGTTAGATATAGGTTTGGATTTGGTAGATCTAAATTAATTGTGAGAGTTATTCTCCAACTATTAGAAGAATATTTATGTATTATCATATTTATGTATGTATGTTTGAGACACTTCAACTTTGTGAGAGTTATTCTCCAATTATTAGCCGAATATTTATGTATTATCATATTTATATATGTATGGTTGAGACACTTCAACTTCTCAACTATAAGATACTATTTATGTATAGATATTATTTATGTATGAATGGTTGAAAAATTTCTTCACTAATTTGTTGTTTAAATTTCATATTTAAATTTTGGAATAATCATGGTTAGATATAGGTTTGGATTTGATAGATCTAATTAGTTGTGAGAGTTATTCTTCAACTATTAGTTAATATTTGTGTATTATCATATTTATGTATGTATGGTTGAGAAATTTCAACTATCAAATCCTATTTATGTATGGATGGTTGAAAAATTTCTTCATAAATTTGTTTTTCTCTTGAAAAAATCTTCTTGTATATATGTACTTGATTAATTAGTAATATACAACATTATTGTGTGCATGGTGATTTATTAATTTTAATATCAAACGTGGTTCCTATGGATTTAACTCTCTCACTGGAGAGTCCAGAAATATCATAAAAAAAATATGAAATATTGAAAATGTGATCCTACATAGCTATAAGAATAGATTAGACTGAATGACAAGAAATTTGAGTATGCAATATGGTTTGTTAAGTAAAACAATTTGCTGCTGCGTGAAGGATTTGAGGAAAACCAGTAAGGGAATGCTGGCGATTTCACTGTCTCGTGAAGAGTTAAATTAAATGAAATTCATGGCAGATGTTTCATTATCCGTTAATGAGAGTTAATGGGAGTTTAATTATTTTGTTGTATGCTTTAATGTTGATCCGTTTGATGTATACAATGCCAGTTTAATTAATTTGTTGAATATTGTGATGGCATTAGCTTAGAGTTAGTGATTGTAATTATTAAGGTGGAAATAAATCCTCCCACCACAGTCTCTAGAGCGTATGAGTAATGAGGCTGCACGAGGTCGGAGAAAGAGCCGCATTGTCTTGGACGGGTTTGTTGGTTGATGCCTGAACTGGAGGAGTCTATGGTTGTTGTGATCAAATTGGATCTGAGCTGCTCGCAATAGGAACACGTTGTATATCTGTATTGTGGAGGATTGCGATATCAGATTAGCGAGTGTATCGATAGCAAAGGAGATGGTTGTCACCTTAGAAGAAGTTTTTCTCCTTATGAAGGGCGGAGTGCAAATATTCATCTTCTTACTAGTGTTAGTGTTTTTGTTTATATTTTGAAATGAATGATGGAGAACCTCATATAGAAAAGAGTAATGCAATTTAGGTTAGTAGCTTTCAAGTTCTTAGTTGCCACAATTTAGGTTAGTAGTTTTTAGAAAAGAGTAATGCAATTTAGGTTAGTAGTTTTCAAGTTCTTAGGTGCCACAAGTGTCACAATTTAGGTTAGTAGTTTTCAAGTTCTTAAGTGTTACAAGAACATATCATTGATTTGATTATGTCTAAGAGGGAGGTTCTTGTAGTTTTTAGGTGCTTCAGGAACAACTGTCTATGGGATTTCAGAGTGGATAGAAATGCTAATGAAGATCAGACTAGAGAGATGAAAGTTCCAAAAATACTTTTATGTAATTTTAATATTGTTATTTGTGATGTAAGCATTAAAGGAGGGTGTTATAATTAATGTTTACAGAGATAGGTTTGGATTTGTTAGATCTAGTTAATTCTGAGAGATCTTCTCAAGCTACCATATCTTTATGTGTGTATGATTTAGAGATTTCCTCAAGAATGTTTTGTGCTGTTGAGAAAATATTCTTGTATAAATACGTGCTTGATTAATTAATAATATATACAAAATTAGTGTGAAATTTCCTCATGAATTTGTTGTCATGTTAAAGAAATATTCTTGTATAAAAATGTGCTTGATTAATTAATAATATATAAAATTTTGTATATATTATTAATTAATCAAGAACATATTTATACAATAAGATTTCTTCAATAACACAACAAACTCATGAGAAAATCTGTCAACCATACACATATAAATAAGATCTGATAGTTAGAAAAGATCTCTAACTAGATTTAACTAGATTTAACAAATCCAAACTTATTTAATTTAACCCATCAATTAATTAAATAATACATCAATTAATTAAATAATATATAGATATTCCCATTTAAAAAACAAACCAAGAACACATTGGAAAACGAAAGTCAAGACCGGCCGAATTTTGTGACTGTGTCTACTAATTCAGAGGAATAAAAGATAGGATTCTACTATTTCGGAGAGCTGGCCTGTTATTTTGTGGGACTGGCTCATTGATTAAAATATAAATAGTGATCTAGTGAGCTGATCTATCCTCTGCAAAATTATTTTTCATAGTGTGGATATTCTCTGGAAAAACCTAGTATTCGTTTCATTGAACGTATATATCCTTTGGACATTGCTTGTATATAGCTGATTTATATAGTCGGAGAGAAAATAGATCTATCGATTGATTTACTCAGAACAGAAACATTTACAGAGTCCATTTTTCATTTTATAGGCATTTTAGATCAACCAGCACCTAAGGATTTAGAGCACCTTTATTCTTCATTTTGTAGACATTCTAGATCAATTAGCCTGGAAGATTTACAGTGTCTACTCTTCATTTTATAGACATTTTGGTTGCAGAGAAATGTGAGAGTAGACATGGTTTTAAATAATAAATTTGTATTAAGTGATCTATTCTACCAATGTAATAGTATACATATAAATACATTTTTCTAATAAATTCTTAAGAGAATATCTCAACCACACACCAAAGTATGAACTAACTAGTTGAAAGAAATCCCTTATATTCAACTACATCTAGCAACCTCCTATAATTTAGAATAAAGCAGCTAATAAATTTTACATTACAATGATCAATAATAATAACAACCACAACATTTTAATATGATTAAGTATCATATATACTGACAAGTAGGAGTTAATAATTTCAACAATCCCCCTTAATGAATACTTGTATCTATGTTGGGTCACATCTTATTTAGAATCTAGTCTTTCACAATATATGTTCCCTTAGAAATTGAAGATGCTCCTTATCAACAAAATTTGTCTTTTGATGCAACCATGGATTTTCTTTTTTTAGAAAATATTAATATGTAGAAGTCCACATGAATGAATAATCATCCACACGAATACATGGGTAGAATTCACTTATAACAACAGTTACCAAAGCATCGTTAAAATTATAGTCTGCAGATTAAATGCAAACTATAAGACAAAGGATCAAGCAAGCACAGGATCGACAAAAGAGTTATGTCGATGTGCGTCGTTTAGACCGTAGTTACGATGTGGCGAACGAGTATTTTTGCGGCTAAAACGACATAAGAGTTTGATCAAATTTGGAAAAGGGGCTAAACTATCTCCTGGGTTCGTGGGATCCTATGAAATTGTGAAAAAGAGAGGCTTGTGGCCTAATGACTAGCCTTGCCTTATTCTTGAGGCATACACACGATGTTTTACATGTCTTTATTGAGACATTATGATTAGTGATCCTACACATATTTTAACTTGAGCACCTTGTGGGTGTCTATTGACACAGGGGCAGACACATGGTTCAACGCACCAACAAATCTCTAACTACTGGTCCTTTCGAAAACACCTGCGAAGCAGATGAAGTCTCACCCGAGGCAGAGACAGGGGTGGTTTCAAGACTCAGGTGTCTGCAACCTTAGATGAGACATGGATCTATGATTGTACTACTTAATAAATCATTAGTTCCTCAATATATAATCATTAATCACTTCATTGATAAAACAGGGCTTCGCAACATTCACACTGTTATAACGTACTTAAGCACTTAACATCAATAAATAGGTCATATCTAGCAGATCAAGCACTAAGCACATTCACATAGATCAGATCTAACATTCCCATACATTATTAACACTAAGAATAATCAAATCTATCTAATCATCTTAAAGCACTTAGCAAAAGAAGATATAAACACATTAAGACAAGCACAAAGCAAGACAACACAGTGTTTATGTGGTTCACCCCCACCCTAGGGCAAAGCAAGACAACACAGTGTTTATGTGGTTCACCCCCACCCTAGGGCTATGTCCACCAACTCTTCTTCTTTATTGTCTTTAGTCAGTTGGTTACAAGCACAAAGCCATCAAAACCCTTACTCTGCATAGGACAGAGGATTTACGCAGCTCACTAGATCCTTCTTCCTTGCATTACAACACTAAGCCCTCCACAATCTGCTACAAGGACCTACACTTAGCTCTACAAGTCTCTTACATTCATGCAAAAGGATCTTATAGACTCTACTGGCACTTAGCATACCTTCACATCACATAGATGCACTATTCAACTGGCTCTTTCCTACATTGTCTAGACATCTATTTATACTTTACAATCTAGGCCTAAGCATGGGTAAACCCATGGGTTGACATCCCATTCCCGTTACATATTCCCAAAAACCCAAAAAGGATCCAAAAGTGGGCTGAGATCCCGTGATATCCGCTTCGTCTTGCGCTCCTCCTTCGATAGGCTATCTAATTCCCAAAATAAGTCACTATGAATAAGAATCTCCCAAAATTTGGTCAAGGGCCAACATGCCCCCAAGACTCACCTGTGACTCATCCCGAGTCACTCTGATCTGACCAGTTTTGCTTCGAAGGCCTCGAGATTAGCTTGAGTTGCTTCAACATGCTACTGTGCTACGACCTCTTGGTCGGTGAATTCCTGGATCATTGTGTCATTCACGGGCCCTTCTAGGCACTATTTTGCTGCAATGACAACCTATTCTAGCTTTGATCCTCGACTTTCAACCTCTATGAATAACTGGCATGCCTTATCTTGTACTGGTTGAAGCCGTTGAGTAACTTTCATCACTTTGATTTGAATCATATGGATTTGCTGCTGGGCGATGCATTGCTCCTGAGACCGCTTCATTCTTTCTACGACTGATAGGGCTTTCAACTGTGCTTGTAGTGTGTCTGCATGCTATTTTTCTTCATGGAGTTGCGAATCCAATGCCTGTTACTCTGGATTTTCGGTGAGGTTCTCGTATGTCTGGGGCGCTCTGTTTACTCATCTTCTTGCACTCCAACGCAAGAGATTTTAATCTGTCAACTGCGTTGCAGGAAATTTCTTCCTATTGGCCTCTTACATCTTGAGGGGTCTCGGGTACAATGCGGATCTCCAAGTCTGCTACGTGCTGTTGGAGCTGCTGGATTACCTCTTCAAGTTGTGCCACCTGATCTGGAACTTGTTCTTCAACCTTTAATTCGACGACTGTCACAGAGTGAAGTGCTCTGTGAACCATTTCCTTTACTATGAGTTGCTCGGCGAGCAAATATTCCTTGCTTTGTTGTAACTGTACTTTTTTTTCATCCCACTTCACTTGCAGAGCAAGCTTTTCCCGTTCTACAGCACTACATTTCTCCTCAAGGTCTTTCTGTACTTGCGCTAAAGCCTGGGTGGCTTGTGTTGTCTCTTCCTGAGCTCATCGAAGGTGGGCTTCGACTGTATCAACGATGCAGTGTAGTTGAGCTGGCTCATCACCTAGTTCTGCTGTTCCTGTTGACAGAGGCACAATAGAAACTGCATGGTTAAACTTTAATGCTTGCTGCATGCCTTGGAGCTCATCCTTAATCCGAATGAACACCTCCTCTTACTTAGCTTCTTGCTTCTCTGCTATCTCTAGTGAAGCATTGTTCAGTGCTATGACGATGAAGTCGAAGTTTTCTAAGGTGAGGGTGGTCTCAAATTTGGCCCTGGTTGCTTTCACTTTCTTCTAGGATGAGGTTTTCGGTGGGGAAACCTTCCTTTTCTTTGAGGTGTCCTCCTCATCTCTAGGCGGTGTAACCTCGCCTTTCTTTTGTTCAACTTATATGTCATCTATCTCTCCACCATCTCCTCCTTGCTCTGCTGAGATGGAAGCGGTCTTCACAGATGCACTGTCTAAATCATGGACCTCTTTGGTCTTCTTTATCTTGCTAGGACTGTCTAAATCATGGACCTCTTTGGTCTTCTTTATCTTGCTAGGTCTGGATGTATCCAACGCAGTTACTAGACTGTCTATATCGAACATCTCCGCAGTGTCTTCTGGAATGAGGATGTCCACCGACCATTCCTTGGTAATTTCTTCCAATTCATCCTCTGTCAACTTGTATTATGATTGCAACTATTTTTTATGTCCATCTACACGTGTTGTGATGTAAATAAAATGGCAGCCCGCGCTGAACTTCATTAACGACCGAAACCTATGGAGGGTATTCGAGGTCATACGAGGCTCAAACTTGATGGCTACCTTCAACTGGTTGTAATACATATGGAATATGACATTTGAAATGGCTACCTTCAACTGGTTGTAATACATATGGAATATGACATTTGAATGCCATTTCTTATTCATGTTGTTCAAGTACGACAATGTATTGAACTTTGCGACCAAAGGTTCAAAGGGATCGATGTCTGGGAAGGTCACACCTTCCGACATCTCCTAGGTGATGAAAGCGATTGGGATCAATAGCCAGTTGAAGTGAAATTCATATCCATGATCTTGGGCTTCTTTGTAGTCGAGTTCTAATTGGTTCACCAGGTACTGCACCCAATTCATCTTAAGTCCTTCTGTACACTTCTCTGTGAGGTTGACTATGAAACCAATGACTTGGGTGGGTCAATTATTTCGCACCAACTTTCTTGTGATCAATTGGTAGGCGAGGCACACTGCGCCGCTTTGGATAGAAGCTACCTTGTAGCCTCGCATTCTTCACCAGGTACTGCACCCAATTCATCTTAAGTCCTTCTGCACACTTCCCTGCGAGGTTGACTATGAAACCAATGACTTGGGTGGGTCAATTATTTCGCACCAACTTTCCTGTGATCAATTGGTAGACGAGGCACACTGCGCCACTTTGGATAGAAGCTACCTTGTAGCCTCGCATTCCCTTCTTGAAATCTCCATAGGTGTCTTTAATATTCTGCGCAAGAGCGCGATCCATGAATTTTCCCAGGTAAAAATCCTCTAGGTCAGGGCCTTGCATGCTTAGCCCTGTGATCCGATTGATTAACGTCAGATCCACTGTGATAAAATGGTTTAACCACAAGCATCCTCCATGGTAACAAGATAGAAACAACTTGACGCATGCATTCACCTCTTGGTGTCTTCTGAAGTGCGGGATCTTCATGACGTTGAGCAGTGTGGACTACGCGAGGTTCATGGTCCAAGATTGAGGAATTATCTTTGAATTCTTTCCTTTTTTTTTCTGGTCAGGTACTTATGTGGGGCAAGCATGCTATAGACCTTCTTGTCACCGAGGTTGAATTCACTAAACTTCAACGCTACAATTTTATCTTGGTCGATGCGAACTGCACGTATCCCCTTCGGGAGGTACGCAGTGACCAAGGCGTACTCAAAATCTCTGGGCACACTGTCTCAATTTATCGTGCCACTCAGAGGGGGTAGATAGGTGGGTAGTATACTCAAGATTAACTTAG
>CBVK0100131035.1:0-13020 GCA_900067695.1 Picea abies | reverse complement strand
CTGTTGTACCCCTCGGAGTTCGACCTCAATTCTATCATACATTTCCTCCTTCTTGGCTTCTTTTTTCTCTATGATTTCTAGCGAAGCATCATTTAGAGTTGCGATGATGAAGTCAAAGTCATCAGCAGTAAGCACAGTCTTCATATTGGTCACGGTGGCTTTAGATTTCTTCTGGGAAGAAGGTTTTGAGGGAGAAAACTTCCTCTTCTTCAGGGGATCAACCTCGTCTCTGGGCAGTGTTACTTCCCCTTGCTTTTGTTCATCTCCCTTGTTGTTTATCTCTTCTACTTCGTCATCACCCCCTTGATCAAGTGATACTGAAGCGGTCTTCCTGAGGCTCTGCTTAAATCTTGGACCTCTTTGGTCTTCCTCATTCTGTTGGGCCCGGGTATATCATGTTCTTTATGCGTGGTCTCTAGGATGTCAAGGTCATACATCTCTACAGGGTCTACGGGAATAAGGATGTATGCAGACCAGTCCTTAGTGATCTCCTCCGGGTCTTCTTCCATGAGTTTGTAGTAGGACTGAAGTTGCTCCTTATGTTCATCGACTCGCATTGTAATGTAGATGAAGTGTCAATCTGAGCAGAACTTCATCAGGGGTCAGAACCTCTATAGGGTGTTTGGGGTCATGCGAGGTTTATATTTGATGGATCTCTTCAAATGAAGGTAATATGTATGAAAAACAATGTTCGACTTCCACTGTTTGTTCATATCACTCGATTACCAGAGTGTGGTGAACTTCGCAACAAGCGGCTCGAACGATTCAATATCTGGAAAGGTCACACCTTCCAACATCTCCTAGGAAACATAGGTGATGAGGATCAGGAGCTAGCTAAAGTGAAACTCATAGCCCTGATCATGTGCTTCAGAACAATCTAGTTCTTGCTGATTAACTAGGTACTTCACCCAATTCATCTGCAGGCCTTCCACGCACTTCCCTGTGAGATCAACGACAAATCTTGTGACCTACATAGGTATGTTCTTCCTTACTAACTTTTCAAATATTAGATGGTAGGCTAGGCACACTATGCTATTCTGGATGGAGGCTACCTTGAGGCATCGCATCCCCTTTTCAACATCGCCATATGTATGTTTGATCTTTTGTGCTAGCGCGCGATCTATGGCTTTTCCTGGATAGAAATCCTATGGGTCGGGTCCTTGCATACTTAATCTGGTGATCCTATGGATCAGTGTTGGATCGAATGTAATACGACGGTCTAGCCATAAGTAACCACCATGGTAACATGAAAGTAATAGCTTGACAAAAACGTTCACTTCCTAGTGCCTTCTGAAGTGTGGGATTTTCATTACATTTAATAGGGTGGACTGCACAAGGTTCATCATCAATAGTTGGGGGATTGTATTCGAATTATTCCCCTTCATCCTAGTCAAGTATTTATATGGGGAGAGAATGTTATAGTTCTTGCGATCTCCGAGGTTGAAGTCACTGAACTTCAACATTGTGATCTAATCATGTTGTGCACGAATTGCGCGCATCCCCTTTGGGAGGTACATAGTAACCATGGAGTACTCGAAATATGTTGGCATGTTATCTCAACTCACCACACCGGCCAAAGGCATGATGTAATCGAGCAATATGGTCGGGATCAACATCGCATTTGCTAGGTCATCTCTGTGTTTGGTTCTCTTCTCCGCTGATGGTCGGGATGATCCGGCTCCATGAGTAGTCAGCGGAGAGGCTTTCACTTCTCTTTTCGATGATGCTTTATTAATTGCAGACATTGCTCTTTCAGACATTACTCTTTCAGTCATTAGGTCAATGATAACTTCTTCAAAAATTTTATCTGCAACGCTAAGCTCGTCTGACATGCATGCTCGTGGTTGAATATCTTGGGTTCAAAGAGTAACTAGTCAATGCAATAGGATGAATGGCAAGAGCACGATGATCACTATGTGAAATCAACTAATCTATGGGCTCAGATTCATGGTTAGCAAAAGTGTTCTCGTGGTGTGGCGCAACAGGATAAATAGATAGATTGGAAACAAATCTCTTGCAATGGGTGAGAAACCTTCATTAACGCAGTTTTATCCATTATGGTGTGGTCCCAACGGTTTGGTGGTGAACTTTCTGATCATAAATTCCTTTCTACCCATTTGGGTCGTTGATATAATGGTTATGCTATTCCCAATGGCTATATGGAATCTCCATGGCGAAGTGCCATGTGACGTTGTTCTGATATCCCGACGAAGTTCCAATTTTGCAAATTTTCCTTCTGCAAAGGTCCCACTGAAACTTTCTATAACTTTTCGGTCTTATCTCTCTTCTTACTTAGTTTTTGGGCCTTCTTTCCAGTGAGATTCATCTCAGTATTCCTTTTCCATTATGATTCTTATCTTCTTTTGGCAAAGTAACTTTGCGTTGTTGAGATTATTTCCTAGAAATAAAGGGTAATACTTCATCTGTATCTGGAATAGGTACTTCAATCTTCTGCGGGTCTTCTAGTGTTCTTCCCACTTCGACATCCAAGTCTCTGGTTTTAAATAGATTATGTTCATTCTTTTGTTTTTCAATCAAGTGTGTGATTCTCCTAGTCATGAAATCTTTTAACTCTTGCTTCTTCTACTCTAAGATTTCTTCTTCTTTCCTTCTGACATGATCTCCTTCAATCCAAGGTTTTCCTAGTAACGTAGAAAATGGAGCATTGTTCTCAATAAATTTAACAACTTCAAATTCTTCCTTCGTCAAAGTTCCATGAGAAATAATAGATATTTGGGTAAGTCTTCCACATAATGTTATCAGTTTTCCTTTGAATAATCATACTCCTCCTAATGAAGGAATCATATAAGGATTTCATAGAATTTCCCAAGTTCTTTCTATCATAATATTCACCTATGTTTCCTCATCCAAAACACAGTCAATGTCAAAGTCTCCTATTCTTACTTCAATGTATTCTTTTTCTTTGAAGATCTATGATACGCTGATATGTTGGTGGTCATTCCGGGTTTCTTTCATCTATAGAAACACTTTTTCTGATTCTTTTTGGGGTCCTGTCATAATCTTAGTTTCTTGACCTTTTGCATGGTCTCCTTGTCTCATATTCATCCTTTCAAGCTTGGCAATCATTCTAGGGAAATCCAATACTTCATGGTCCATAGCTTTGCAACAGAGGTAACTAGGTCTTCTTCCAGGGCATTCCTTGGAAAGATGTCCTGGTTTTCTGCAACTGTAACAAAGAGTTAATCCTCTCTTTCTCTTAAATTATCCCTAGCCTTTCCTGTACTGCACACTAGGATCATGGTAGATAACCTGCAAAAAATTATTTCTAGGATCCTGCATCCATTTGTTAGTCCAAACATTCTCTCCATGCATAGGTATAACATATATTTCACTATTATTATCAGATCTATTCATATCAAATCTTCTTTCATCTATGAGTTCCTTAATTTTCAAGCTAGGACAAATCTTGTCAAACAAACCTAGATTCATACTTTAGAAACACAAATTTCCACTAATCTTATCTTCAATAGAGCAGAAAGCTTCCAGATCTAAAGCTTTTCACTATTCTTACCTTTATCAGAGCACAGAGCTTGTAGATCTTATATATTTTCTTCAAATCTGACCCTTCTTAGCATAGAGCTTCATAGATCAAGTAGAATACTGTGCACTAGAGCAATAGATCCATGCACAGAGATTTCACAATTTTAGGTCATATCTTCACACAAAGCTTCTTTTTCCTCAGTTCCCAAAAATAACAGTTTCAAGTCCCGACAATGGAACCATTTGATGGCATAGGGGAAGACCTAGCGTTCAATGCTACAACAATGCACCAACAAAACCCTAACTACCAACCCTTTCGGCAACACCTGCAAAGCAGATGAAGTCTCACCCGAGGTAAACTACCAACCCTTTCGGCAACACCTGCAAAGCAGATGAAGTCTCACCCGAGGAAAAGGCAGGGGTGGTTGTAGGACTCATATGTCTGCAACCTTAGTTGGGACACAAATATATGATTCAAACACTTGACAGAGCACTCAACAATCAACATTCATCTATATCCAGTCTTAGTTACAACGCAGTTAAACCCTAGTTACAGAGTATCACAGTATTCATTCAGATCTAAGGTATTTAAGCACTAAGATTATCCACATAGGCCACATCCATACTATTAAGCACATAGCATTAACATATCTATCTACCATTCATCTATATTGAAGCACTAAGTACATTAACATACAAACACATCAACACATCGCACAAAGAAGAGAAACACAGCATGTACATGGTTCACTCCCACCCTGGGGCTATGTCCACCAATTCTTTGTCTTCTTTACTAGCTTCTTCAGTCAATTACTTGCACAGAGCCTCAAAAACCCTACCTCGTAAAGGATAGGAGATCTGTGCACCTCTCTAGAACCTCCTTCCCCGAGTATATCTAAGAACACAACCTTCCACAGTCTCTTATAATGACTTTCACTTAGCTCTGCAAGTCTCACACAGTACACACAAGAAGACTAGGCGATGTAATGAGGAATAAGTGGCAAGTAGTGCTAAGTGCTGAAGTTCGGCCGACATCCCATACCCATTACATAATCCTGAATCCCAAAAAGGGCCCTATACATAATCCTGAATCCCAAAAAGGGCCCTAAAAGGGGCCAAGATCCCGCAATCTCCGCTTCATCTTGAACTCTTCCTTCGATATCCTATCGAAGTCCCAAAAATAGTTCAAACATGACAAAGGATCCTCAAAACTTGGTCCAAGGCCAAAAATCGCTATCATCTTTAAAAAAATAATATACATTGTCATTTTCACTTTAGTAGGTTTGACTTTCATCTTTAGAATTTTGGACTGCAAGTTCCAGGAAATTTGATAGCATTATTGTTTAAATGTTAGTAATTTCACTATTTCTACCAAAAAATGTAGGGATGAGTTTTAACATAGGATTTTAATCTTATTTGACAATTTTATAAATTTAAAAGTTGTCTTGAAATGGAATTCATGGCTGATATAATCATTGTTGCATTGATTATGTTTCGACTCTTTCTCCATATTCATATTCGTGTACATGGACATATTAAGAACAATGAATCAGACCAAACCAAGTCTTAACATCGGTGCAAATGATATTTTTCTACGAGATATTGGAGAATGATTGTTGACTGTGCGCAGATTCCATAACATGGACTATGTGCAGAGTCCATCTAGATTCCATGAAGAGTTCATATGGACTATGTGACATTTGCACAGAGTGCCATATGGTCTATGTATAATTGAAAACACTCTTGGAACTATATTATAAAACACTCTTGGAACTATTTCTTTAAAAATTCATTAAACATAGTAAAGAAAAAATATAAAAAATCATCTAGATGGATAAGATTAGAAAAACTCTAAGAAACTTTTGTCACCCATAAGAAACTTGGAAAATCCTAAAGACCTCGAAATCTTTTCAAGTTATTATCTTATATGATAAATCTTGAAGTGCATTCCTTTGTGGTTCTAGAAACTTCTCTTTACTCCTTCCTAAACTAGTGGATGCTCTTCTATGTCCATGCAAAGTCCAAGAGGCTTTGGATTACTAAAATTATGTAAAAAATCTTCCAAGAGCACTAGAACAAACCTTCCTATGTTATTCCTTGTCATGATCAATTTTTCTTGTGTAAACATTGTTTCACTATACTTAGACCTTCCTACCTTGGTTGTCATGAAAATCTATTAAAATTTAGTCTTCTCCCCTAATTATATTTCTCAGTTGTGATTCCATTTAATCCTTATCAATCCCTTGACTAATTGTTACACACACACACATATATCAATTCAATATTACAATGGAAATAAGCATGCATGCACAACAACTTCCCCAAATCACTACGACAAATATTTAACAACATGCATGTTTTACACAATGATTTTGATCCAATTATACAATTAATCATTCAAACACACAATTCTCAAATTATTATCTTGTTACATAGAAGAAAATATCAAAGTACTTATAAAATTCTTCTACATATATATAATTATAATTCTTTCTAGTTATGTCATCTTTTTTATACTCATAATGCTAATTCCATACATTTTGCATGGTTTCCTCTTAATTTACAAAATAGAGGCTAAATTATGGACTATACAACATGAGTTTATGGATGACACAACCTTATAAATCTACACATAATTCCTAGATGAAAAATTATATGACTTGAATATGTCCTTTTTCTCCCTTCTAATGCAAATATTATTGGCCCCACATTCATTAGGTTTTTGGCTTCACTTTGAGCATATTGAGCATATTAGTTAGTTGTTAATATATGCCTATTCCTTTAAGTTATCTCATTCAAGCCACCCGATACTTATGAGAACACAACCACAAATTTAGATGTTAGTTTCTTCAATATATGCCTATGCTTTCAAGTTTTTAAAAATATATTAAGTATTTTTTTTTTACTTGTTGTTTTCTTTGATTTATACTTTTATGCCTTGAAGTTACATTATAACTTATGTTTTTGTTTATTTGTTGTTTTCTTCAATACAAGCTTATCCCTTGAAGTTTTTATTTTGTTTAGGCCACCTGATACTTGTGAGAATAAACTCACAAATGTATTTGTAACTTTATTTAATATATGCTTATGCCTTGAACTTGTTTATACCTTATGTTTTCATTTTCTTGGATTTTGAAAGGATGGATCAAGGTGAGTCGTTGGGACACGAGTCTCCAAATACTCCTCACAAACACTCGAGGCTATCCAATGAAGGAATGATAGGTACCCCTGTTTTGATAGAGACAACTAGGTCGTGAGAGACCCTTATTTTAGCAAGGTATCATAGTCAAGTAAGGATAGCTAGTGACATAAGGCAGTCTAGTGGAAGGAGGAGATTATCGGATGAAGTAGTCAATAGAGCAGTAGGATAGAGTTTTCGGGATACATTTGGGTATTCAACCCATTTAAATAGGTTTAACATAAATACCCCCACTACGGATAATGTAGAGACCCCATCACATCAACAATATATGTTTGGTAAATTTCTTCTATTTTTGTATTTTTTTTGTGTCTATTTTTTATATGTTTTTTATGTGTTTTTGTTCAATGTTGTGAATATTTTCAATCGTTTCTTTTTGTATAGGATCGGTTTTATTAGGGGAGTGATAATGAAAGAGAGAGTGAAAATCAGACATAGTCCAATGCTCATGTAAAGGGTGAAGGTGGATCAACGAAACATTATCAAGAAAATGAAGATTACACCCCTACAACCACCTATCCCTCCAATGTTGGTGAAGAGATTCCTTGGGAAGAAAATGTTGAAGAAATGATTCTCCAATGATGCATATGGCTCTCTCTGCAGTGAGCAAAAAAATCTTGGAGATGTTTTTGCATTCTTTGAAAAAATTTATTAATATATATCGAAACCTTGGGCCAATGTCTGATACCTTCATATATTTTATGAGGAGACGGAAGTGAGAGGTGATAAGCCCTGATAAATGGGAATTAGTATAGAACAGAGTTACAAAAGAGGAGGCAATTTGAATGTTCAATTTTAAGGAAGCTCCAAAGAGACCAATGTTGAAGGTGCAGTATTTCAAGAACCCAAACATTGTAGGACATATTTATAATAGATTATGATGTAGGAGAATCTTTCCACCTTGATAGATGCGCCAACAAATCAAAAAATAAGCACACATATGAATATAAGGAGAGGCACCGACCCTCTCATTTCCAGAATTCAAAACATTAAATTGTGTAAATTTATCTGTAAGGTTGATAAACATCCAAAGCCATGCCTTTGGAAAGGTGTGGATGGGTTCATCTAAATGATTGACTGTAATAAGTTCTAGATCTGATACAGGTCTGGATCTGCATTCTTTGTAATGAGTCATAGGATAAGGTGTCTTAACTTAGACGGTGATATCATTTAGGCGATGGATAGGATAAGCTCGAAGAGACTTCTTGTAAAAAGAAAGAGAGAGATAGAAAATGAGAGGGTAGAATAGCAATAGAGTAGAAAGAGGAAGAAAACAACTAAGACTCTATGATAGTCCAGTCTTGTACACAGTTGTAAACAAACATTGATCTTAATACAAAGAAAAGCAATTTTTCCTACATATGATGTCTATTTATGTTATATGTGTTCTTTGAATGGTACCTGTATGTCAACATATGTTGTAGATGTATATGATAACTTTCAATTGTAGGATCAAGATAGACTTATTAAAGCTTTGAGAGTTGTTGAGTTATTTATGGGTTCTTTAGGCTATGCAAGGAGTGCACAATAGAGTCTTGAAACTCTGTGAGCTGGTGCAAAGAGTGCACATCTGAATTCTAGTTTGAGTTCAGGAAGAACATGCTAGGAGGGCACACCAGAAGAATTATAAACTCAAGAAAGGAGCCTCCAGATTGTTGAATACATTGGAGGAAAGAATGTGCAGAGGAAGGCATAGAGGGAGACATAACTACTGAAGGTTTTGTAGAGCTCTATCAGGTGGGCATCGAGCGAGTGCAAGGAGTGCAAAAGGGGACTCTATTTCAAGTTCAGAGGGAAGAGAAGTGTCAAGGAGAAGACACTCACAAAGTTATTGAATACTTTGTAAGCTTAGCAAGGAGTGTTGGAGCATAAGTTGCCAAGAGGGCACTTATGTCCCTTCGAGGAGTGGAAGGGACAAAGACCTTTGAGGTTTGAGTGGTTGAATCTTAGGGAGGAAGCAGAGTTGTTGAACACTCCGGAGGAAGACCTATGCAAGGAGTGCATTAGGAAAACACTCAGATGAAGTTTTGAAGGATAGTCATTTGAAGGCCAGTCAAAGCGCAAGGCATGCATATAAAGAGAACTTGTTTTAAGTACCAAATCTCAGGAAGTTGAGCATAGAACGTGCCAAAAGAGAACCAGAGAGTCTTTTGGGAAGACACAGAAGGGTCGAATCGCTTAGGGACTGAGCAAGTTGAAATATCAGGGAGAAGTAGTGCAATTTTTCATGCAGAATGAAAGTGAGCGCCAAGGCTGAGGTTTGATTTCATTGCCAAAGATCAGGAGAGACAATGTCTTAAAAATGCAAATGATACCCAAGTAGTCGGACTCATAGAGAAATCAAAGGTCGAGGCCTTTGAAAACATTTGAATTCTTCAAATTCGGGAGAAGCTGGAAGCTTAGGAAGAGGAGCGACAATAGTCATCATATCAACTACAGAGGAAGAGATCTGGAGCATTGAATCTCGTGTCCAGACACCTAGAAGAGCGTGCAAGAGGAGAACAGATCTCAACCATCATATTTGAGCACTTGGACCAACAGATGTTGGATCCAGAGGAACGTGCACGAGGCTTAACCCTTTGGAGTTGCACAAGAGAGTGGGCTTTGCGAAGTCACGAAATCCTGAAATCATCGGAACCGTCCATCGAAACAGGGTACGTGGTAAGAGATCAACATTTCACTAACTCACAGAGTGGAAATGTCAAAGGGAAAAGTTGTGAGGATTCGCGAAGTGAAAAATTGTGAAAGGATTATAGTCATTGATCGAAGAGAGAGCGTGGACCATTGATTGTCCAGGGAGATATCGGGAGTTTGGATACGTGAAAAGGATATTAGGATTTTTTAATTGCGATGATTGTGGATTGTTGATCTGGCAAGTGGAACTCACAAGTTAGGGTTTTAGAAGGATGAGCAAGCGAACTTTGTGAAACGCAAAATCTCGAAGTGCTCGGAAGGTTTGGTCCTAGGTCATAGAGAGGGGTCCTATGGATGGAGGATAAGGGAGGAGCTAGCATGTGCTAGGCTCCTATCAGGATTTTGGAGGCCAGGAGAGTTAGGGTGACTCACATGCAAAGACCTGATATGAAAAATCACAAAATGCCTTTTGGTTAGGCACGTGGTCACAACCAGTGGGAACATGGAGGAGGCTTGCATCTAGTGCTTGTCTGCCCAGGTGGAGTCTTCATAAAAAGACTCGTGGATTGTTTCTTATAGGTTCCAACATGGAATCAAAGATTGTTTCAGTTTATTCTTGAGAATATCCTTGACTGGGAGGTCAATAGACCCTGCTGAGGTAGGGGGTTGCATCAAGTGGTATCCGAACTTAATTTCGTCTGTAGATTTCAGGTGAAAGAGAAGAAGGAGATAGAGTATTGATTCTCTGTGTATGATTTCTTGCAAGGTGTATAGTAAATGGTAGAAATCCATATGACTTGAAAAATAAAGGGTGAAGATGGCTACTGAAGGCCATAGGGGTGGTCAAGAAAAGGACCATCAACAAAAAACCAAAGTTGAGATAGATAAAGAAATCATAGAAATAAGAGAAAATATGGAGAGGCTAGCATTAAAGATGCAGCAGGATGCAAAGGTACACTGGACATATGAATGGCCTTTGAAGAGGAAAGTAGAATGGCATGTCTAGAAGTTGATGGCCAGAAGGCAGCAACAAATGTTGAGAAAGTGGTTGAGGCACTAAAATCCTCGGTAACATAGGAAGGAAAGTGATTTACACCTCTGAACCAAAAGTTGTAAAAATCCTCAGTGATGATGCAGAGGAGAGATTAGATAAGGATCTCATAAACTGTCAGGTGGATAGTGATGGATTTTAGATTTCCAGGTGGACAATGAAATGAGATCAACTGGAGATCTCATAGATTGCTAGGAGAGCAGAAGAGAAAGCTCGGATTTTCAGGTGGCAAATGATATGGGATCATTGGAGGATCTCATAGACTGCCAAGAGAGAAGGGAAGAAATACTATATTTCCATGTGGGCAAGGGAGAGGAGATGAGACTGTATGAAAATATCCTAAACTCAAAGGTGATTTTAGGTCAGCAAGGAGTGTTGACATGGGAGGATCAGAGTAGGAGTATTTTGATCATTGGGGGAATTCAAATATTCTTTCCAAACAACCAAGTTGAGGCCGGAGAATGTGTTGTAGGTGAAACAACAGAAGGAAAACCAACAAGAATTGTCAAAGAAGAGGAAAAGGAGAAGATATTGAAGTCTACCCCAATAGAAGAAGAAGAACATTCTGAGGAATGGTTCAAAATTTTCAGCCAGGAAGCTAAACATGAGGTAATTGCAACATTGGAGTCTGTAATAGAAGAGGAAGCATGCAACATGGATTTTACTGATCTGTGTGGAGAACTGGAAGGTCTGGAAAGAGGAGTGATAGTGCAAAGCATGCACATACAACAGGCTAAGTTGGAAATATATGGAGGAGTATACCAGCCTGGGGAGCATTTGGAATAAACTGGAACTGAATCAACACCAAAGAAGTTGGCAGAAAATAATCTGTTAAGGGAGATGGCTGAACAATAATTCAGTGAGGAAACTGCATAACTAAAATCAGCAGCAAAATGGAAATTTAGTATTATCAGAGAAGAAGATAGCATGAGAGGTCAATATAATATGTCCTTTCATTAGCAGAAGGGGGAGATGCAGAAAATTAATTTGCATGAAGGAAGGAGTCAGCCAGTAGAGTAGTTGGACAGGGTGATTGAACAAATCAGGAGGTTGATGTTGAGGTCAACACAAGAAGCAGTTAGCAAGGAGAAGTTGAAAAAAGGAGAATATGCCATAGTAGCATGGAAGAAGAAGAAACAACAACAACAATAAGGCAGTGGAGCAAGTAGACAACTCCAAGGAAAAGTTTGGGACCCAGGTGGATTTCAACAAAGCTGGAGAGCTCATGAGCAGGAGCTCATGAATTTTTCACGGTAGTGGAGTATGATGTAGGAGCATATTTCCACCTCGAAAGATGCACCAAAAAATCAACACATCAGCATGCATCTGAAGATAAGGAGAGGCACTGACCCTCTCATTTCCAGAATTTGAAACATTAAATTGTGTAAATTTATGTATAAGGTTGATAAACAACCAAATCCATGCCTTTGGACAGGTGTGGATGGGTTCATCTAAATGAATGATTGTAAGTAGGTCTAGATCTGATACAAATTTAGATCTGCATTATTTGTAATGAGTCATAGGATAAGGTTTCTTAACTTAGACGATGATAGCATTTAGGCGGTGGAGAGGATAACCTCGAAGAGCCTTCTTGTAAAAAGAAAGAGAGAGTTAGAAAAGGAGAGGTTAGAATAGCGATAGAGTAGCAAGACGAAGAAATGAACTGAGACTCTGTGATAGTCCAGTCTTGTACACAGTTGTAAACAAACATTGATCTTAATACAAAGAAAAATTGTTTTTTCTACATATGATGTCTATTTATGTTATCTGTGTTATTTGAATGATATATGTATGTCAACATATGTTGTAGATGTATATGTTAACTTTCAATTGTAGGATTAAGATAGACTTCTTAAATCTTTGAGATTTGTTGAGTTATTTCTGGATTCTTTAGGCTACACAAGGAGTGCACAAAAGATTCTTGAAACTCCGTGAGCCAGTGCAAAGAGTGCACATCTAAATTCTAGTTTGAGTTCAGGAAGAACGTGCCAGGAGGGCACACCAGGAAAATTATAAACTCAAGAAAGGAGCCTCCAGGTTGCTCAATACCTTGGAGGAAATATTGTGCAAAGGAAGGCATAAAGGGAAAAAAAACTACTGATGGTTTTGTAAAGCTTTGCCAGGTGGGCATCAAGCGAGTGCAAGGAGTGCACAAGGGGACTCTGTTTTGAGTTCAAAGGGAAGAGAAGTTTCAAGGAGAAGACACTCACAGAATTACTGAATACTCTGTAAGCTCATCAAGGAGTGCTTGAGCATAAGTTGCCAAGAGGGAACTTATATCCCTTCGATGTAAGCTCATCAAGGAGTGCTTGAGCATAAGTTGCCAAGAGGGAACTTATATCCCTTCGAGGAGTGGAAGGGATAAATACCTTTGAGGTTCAAGCGGTTGAATCTCAGGGAGGAAGCAAAGTTGTTGAGCACTCTGGAGGAAGACCTGTGCAAGGAGTTCACTAGGAAAACACTCATACAAAGTGTTGAAGGAAAACCATCTGAAGGCCGGTCAAAGCGCAAGGAGTGCGCGCAAAGAGAACTTGTTTTAAGTTCCAAAGCTCAGGAGGTTGAGTGCAGAGTGTACCAAGATAGCACCATAAAGTATTTTGGGAAGACGCAGAAGGGCCAAGTCCCTTAGGGACTG
>CBVK0100131028.1:0-17271 GCA_900067695.1 Picea abies | reverse complement strand
GCTCTTCCGATCTCACCAATATCAAAAGTCTCAACTTATTTCGGCCAGTGAACGTGTATGATGGATAACAAGGGGTCAAAGACTTAAATTATGAACCATTGTATTAATGGGTGATAACGTTCCATCACCTTATTCATTTCGGTACATAGGGGTGTTATTATGAAACCACTTGAGCTCACCCTTGAAATGAATGAATTGATGATATGTTCCACTATGATGTAAGCCAAATAAATAATGTGCCATGTCAATCTAATCCAAAGAATTTTTAAAAAAAGTTTAAAACAATTACCCCCAAAGAAAATGAGGTAAACACACACATTAAACCTTGTTATGAGTACAATAGACTCCAGTAAAAGAAGTCAAATTCTCCTTCGAAAAATAAGTTAGGGTACTATTCTCATTTCCTTATTTCAAATGTGTTAAAATTGTTTAAAATAAGGATAGATGGAGAAAGGTAGTTAATATTCCCCCCCTAAAAGTAATCAAATGGCCACTAAATAGAATCCTATCCAAATTTGACCATCCAAGAAAATGACTGTATCTAATGATCACTTGGAGGACAAGGAAATGGATGTTTTCAAGCCTACCCTGTCTTTCCCTGACCTTCACCAATTAATTTAGAGAACCCAGGATGACACTAACAATGGTTGAAACTACTTGATCTTATGGGAATCGAATCCAGTGATATCAATTGTTCCACAAACTTATCACTTTCCATAATTATTCAATTTCTGTGCTATCAATTACTAGGTGGATATGCAAGAAATAATTTCAATACATGATTCTAGGATAGTTTTTGAAATAACTAAAGAATCCATTGCCCAAATGCTCCAAATTCTAGACCATGTTGTATACGAAATCCTGGATGATGATGAGCTTGACTCTAAGTACCAAGAATTAGCATAGTATGGAAGAGAGAAGTTGTTGAGTAATCTATTAGCCCCATATGCCCCATTATCAACTGGTCCACCTCCTTTCAAATCCACCATCTTCCCTTAACTAACTAGGTAGGTTGTTTCCATCTTTTTTCAGGTTTTAGGCTATGAACATGATAGAGGAGTGGATGAGACCATTTTATGGCCGATTTTTGTCTTATGTCCACTGGAGTCAATCACCCTCACACAATTTTATTATTATCAGTTCCTATAGGAAGTCATAAACTTCCAATTGTCAAATTTCCACATCACTAAGTATTTTAGGTATGAGGCCTACTTGGTGCACCTCATATTATTCAATAATTCTTCCTTTTTTTAGATATTGAGGATCAAAACAAAGGAAGATTCAGGTAAAATCAAGCCATTAATTTATTGGACTGAGGAGGTGAGGAAATGAGACCAGAATAAAGGTTTCAACCTTTATGTAAACAAGTTCATGAGTGCATGCTACATTCTGTTCCATGGCACTCAACCTCCTAAGGTGTTTCATGAGTTTAAAAACATATTGTAGTTGAGAAAAGATACCAGATTAGGATATTGGTACCAAGATGAGGATCAAACCATCATTAGAGTATATGGTTTTGAACAAGATCCATACAAACTGCCAATTTTCCTAACTCCGAGAATATTTTCTTTGGAATACATCAGACGAAGGATCATTTTAGATCACTTTCATTTTGGACAACATAAGCAGGCCATCACTTTCAAGCTACCTCAAGAGGTTTTCCCTTTCTTGGTCAAGCTTAGAACTACTCTACTTTATACAGAATAAATTCTACAAGAGTTGGATTTTGAAAAAGGAAGTAAATGGGTGTATGACCTACATGGTGTGATTGCAGTGAGAAGGCCCATGTACATGCATCTACCAAATCTTGTAGTGGAAAGAAATGCTAACCTGGATTCATGGGAAGACATTAAGAATATTCTATAGGTAGAGGAACAAAATAAAACTACCATTGAGTCAATGGACCAATCCAATGTAATCCAAACTCCTCAGAAACAAGAATTACAACTTGGAAAGATGACATTTTCATACATGCATTCTGAAATGGATATTGATGATTAGCGGAGTGAGAAGCTAAGAAAAAATACTAAAGGTGATGAATAATTAGACTTATATGGGTTCTTAGTTGAGTTTACAAAAGAAGGGAAGGGTATATTACAAATGAGAAAAGGATAAAGTAAAGCTAGTTCAATGTCAAAGGGGTATGCTATCACTATTGAGAATCTCAATTTAGCTCTATTGTCAACACTAGAATATTCACAGACCTATAGAGCTAAAGGAGCCTCTGATAAGCAACCCTCAGTATTTTCATAGTATTTGGATGTAAAGAAAAAATAAAGGGGTGAAAAAGGAAATGTATCATTGGGCTTGGGGAGAAAACACAACTAAAAAAAAATTACTATCTGTTGTGGATAAACAACAGTGTATATTCAATTTGGATGTACTATTTTCAAAGGTACTTAAGGATATTTTTCCTATAGATTACAAAACCACTCAAATGAGAGTAAAGCTTCAGGATATCCACCATGTGTATATGATTGAATTGAACCAACAAACAAGTGATATGATGTATATATGGGTCTTGGAATTCTCTTCTAGTGAGAGGAAGATGGAAAATATGTTAATGAAAATAGTAAGCAGTTGACGCAGGAGAGGGTGGCTACTAAAGCCAATAGAATTCATATTAGTGAGTTGGAGAGGAAGATTATTTACCTACGAGAAGATCCTAAAAATACGATTGTTGTAGGAGACCTAATCAAAGAGAAATACAATGAGATTAAGATCCTCAAGAAAAATCTAAATGTTCCTGATGTACAACATGTTCACACCCTATAGCTTTAGGATAGGCATGAGGAAAAGGAGTAGCTTTACCAACAATTATTGAAATTTATAAAGAACATATAACAACTACAAGATGAAATTGAAACCTTCAAAGACAAGAAAACTCAATGATTGTAGGAAACCAAGTCAGATATAGTGAAAATTGCTCCATTAGACCCAATAGAGGGAATATCAAAAGTCATGGTTTATTCAAGTGTGAAGGATGTCGAGTTGGACACTGTGACAAACCAACTCAAACAACGAGATGCTAAGGTGGTAGAACTAGAATATCAGGTGAAGAGAAGAGAGCTATGTTTGGAACAAATCAATGCTGCTAAAGAGGAATCTCAGAAGGAAACAAATATAATGAAGGCAAGGGTGGAAGAGACACCATCCATGGAAGGGGTTAAGCATATCATTTGGGATGATATAGCTAACACAATTTTAAAGAATCAGTTTTATTTTACCCTAGTGCAGGATGGGAGTGATTTAATCATCGTACTCTTGAAATACATAAAATGAATAGAAAATGAGTTGGAGAATAAGTCTTATTTGGCAGCGGATATAATAAAGTTCTTGAACAAAAGAAACAAAGAGGAGTTGAAGGATTTGAAAGTCAATGATAGAACTAGCATTGTAATGGATTCTAAAAGAGTCGTTACAAAAAGGATATTGCTTCAAAATGTAGAAACTAAGTGCCATGAGGTTATGAGGGAAACATCTACTTTTAAGAATCTTTTTAGTGATGTAGTCAAGCATGGATTACCATCATTGTGGAATGAAAATGGGGATTTGTATCCAATGAACAATTATCAGAAGCTATTAGAAGACATGAGGAACAATGAAAACAAGTTTGAAAAGCTTGATGGAACTTTGAAGGGGCAAGATGTAGTAGAATTTTTGGCAGGGGATTTTGAGCTATTGCACAATCTGAAAATGATTTTTAGGAAATTACCTCCCTCATTTTATGAGAAACACACTGATTTGGAAGAGGTAGTAAGAAACTTAAATGATCATAAGTATCCGATGGGAAACGATTGAAAAATATTGTGTCAATTAGCTAAATTACCATTGGGAAGACAAGGCGAATCGAGTGGCACCCGCTCAACTCCCTAAGGGAATATTTTATTGAGTCTTTTTTCATGTACATTAATTTTTACCTAAGTGATATTATGATATAGTTGAATGTATTAAGCATGAAGTTTGCCTAAGTGTTTTATAAAATTGTAATAGGAATACCTTGTATGTTTTATTGTCTTATTCTTTTTAATCCATCCATCCATCCCCTTTAAATTTAATATTTATTATACATATGGGAACTGTAGGTGTGTTAAGAGTTGAGCATGAATTTTCACAATGCCCTGGTTTCATGCATTTTTTAATCATTTTTCCCTTTATGCATTTTTTTTTGCATTTACAAAGCAGTTTTTAGCCTTTATGCACAGTAGATGGTTTTTGGTTTCAAAATGATCAACTAAAGTATGAATATATGTAAAATGATAAAATAAAAACTCCACAACTTTTATCACTCATTTTGGAGGTCATATGATTCATAGGCATGCATTTTATAGTAATGTAGTTTTTCCATCCATTTTACAAAAGATATTGAATTCGGGTTCCAGGAAGAAGTTCTTTTTTCATTTGAAAATGCAATCCAAATGATATAAATAGATTCAAAATGTTATTAAATTCACCCAAAAACTTATATCACTAAATTGTGATCTATATAGAATCATGGTCCTGCATTTCCATTACGACACTTTCTACAGATTTGGTCTCTCAATTTACAAGGTAGATTTTGCCTCTTTTACACAACAACCACTTTTATGTTCGCAAACACAACACTAAATATGTAGACATGTGTAAAACAATCTAAGGAACCCTCAGGCACTTGAATCACTCAAATTTTAGGTGTGTTAAGAGATGGGCATGCATTTTCACAATGCCCGATTTCATGCATTTTTAAGTATTTTTCCTTTTATGCATTTTTTTTGCATTTACAAAACAATTTTTAACCTTTATCCATAGTAGAGGATTTTTGGTTTCAAAGTGAACAACTAAAGTATAAATATATGTAAAATAATAAAATACAAACTCCACAACTTTTATCACTCATTTTGGAGGTCATATGATTCCTAGGCGTGCATTTTATAGTAATATAGTTTTGCCATGCATTTTACAAAAGATCTTGAATTTGGGTTCCAGGTAGAAGTCCCTTTTCATTTGAAAATTCACTTTGAATGATATGGATAGAGTCACAATGTTACTAAATTCACCCCAAAACTTATATCACTAAATTTGGAGGTATATATAAGCATGGGTGTGCATTTCCATTAGGGCACTTTCTACTGATTTGGTCTCTCAATTTATAAGGTAGATTTTGCCTCTTTTATAGATCAACCACTTTTATATTTGCAAACACAACAATAAATATGTAGATAGGTGTAAAATAATCTAAGATACCCTCAGGAACTTGAATAACTCAAATTACAAGTGTGTTAAGAGTAGGGCCCGTATTTTCACAATGCCCTAATTTCATGCATTTTTAAGCATTTTTCCCTTTATGCATTTTTTTGCATTTACAACAAAGTTATGTTTTTAGACAACTTATTTTGTATATTTAACATTCATTTTAATATCTCATGCTTCTCATATTATAATGTAACAATTTAATATGTAATTATTCTTATATTGTGGTAGGGTTATCGTAGGAAGGCACCAACCTCAGAGCAGGTAAACGACTAACAATATCCATATCCATTTAAAGTGAATTTTTTTATTGTTTTTATAATTGAATTAACTTGTTTTTTTGTTGATATATGTAGTTTTTGATACCTAATATACTTGACAATGTCGTCAACTATGAGCACATGTTTGAATTGGACCTGATTGATACAATTAAAAAGGCTCTGATAAAAAAAAAAACATTGAACTTACTTAGTTGTTTGCGTGTGAACCAATGAAGGAGGTTGAACAAATATGCATAGTTTTGATGGAGGAAATAAAACAATCCGTGGTAAGTGACATCTTGTAAAAAGGTTATTTATCAATATTTTCATTTATGAATTTTGATTTTCTACTTTTATATGATCTGAATAAATTATGTTTTCTTTTTATAGGAATTATTCATAAAACTTCAACAACCTACTCCTAAGGATGGTGTTGGTAGCATTGATGCTTAAACACCACGATGTCCTACCACATGCCATATAACCATGAGACTCTTTAGATATCCTCCTATGGCTAACAACCCCATGATTGAGACGACTGAACCTTCTGGGGCCCATGACACACCGTTGGTGCAATGCACGCTAGACCAAGCACTTGATCGCGATCGAGATGAGGCAATTGGTAATTCTATAGATTTCTTTCCTAGATCGTCACTTGTTACCAGTAAGGGAACAATTATAGTTACTTTTTTGGTGGATGAGTACATTTTTTCAATCAATATACAAAAAATCCCAGGTATTTATTAATGTCTTAATTATTTCGTATTATCTAATTGAAACATACATCTTTGCGATTATTTTAAATTAACGATGATATTTTTTTGTAGTAAACAACACCTTTTTTAAGAATATGAATGACAAGGACTTGGATAGTTTTGGGCCCACCATACAGATATGGTGGAATGCTAAGAATCCTAGTTTGAAGAAGGAACTTATTAACCACTTGGTCAGCCTATTTGATGATTCCTTCAACAAAATTGGAGTCACCTCATTGGCTGGAAAATATTTGAAATATGTAAGGGACCAATATAGGGTTCATTTGTAAAAAAATGCTAGGTATGAGCATCCTCTGATGATTCTCAAGGTTGATTGGAAGTGTTAGCACATAATCATGTAGGGGGTGCTCTCCTGAAAGAAGCATCCCCTTGGGCAAAGAAAGAGATTCAGAAAACCCATTTTTCCAAAGTTTGGAGGGTGGGCACATCATTTTAATGAGCAGGCAGTTTCGGACGACTAGGATCTACCCACCTAGATCTGTGGCTGAGGTCTTATTCCAGATCCCCCTCGCCATTATTCCTTTAATGGGGGGCGGGTCCGAAATTGGGCATGCATCTCTCAAACGGTCGAGATCGAGGTGCCTAGATCAACGACGCTCAAGCGATTCTGGACCCCCTCTACCATTCTGCCTTTAATATGGGGGGGGCGGTCCAAAATGGTGTGGTATTGACGTGGGGCCCCCTTCCTGTCATGTCGCCTTCTCTACTGCTTCCTCCCTTGCCATATGTTCTCCACTTGACCGTGTGACGGGGCCTGTCCCCTTTGGCCCCTCTTTGTCCTCCGACATTTGTCCCGCTCCCCACCACGTTAGCCTCCCATAAATAATGTGTCCCCCATTACCATTATATCCCGTCACCTTCCCCCTTATTCTTGCCATGTGTCTCACTCCTATCATTTCCATGATCACTCCCTTTCCCCTTTCCACGTCAAGCATGCCATATCCTCCATGACCTATCCATTAGACCGTTTAGCTGATCTAGGTGGCACCATGAGAAGACCTCCACGTCCCAGAGGGTAGAGTTGACCCGGATTGTTCCTGATCCCAAGGAAGCAGTTATTGAAGTTGTTGGAGGTGGTTAGACATTGTCTCTGCCATAAATGGAAAGTATGGAAAAGGATTAAAAGCATGTCGATTCATCTGCAGGACAGTCAGGAGTCTGATTGCGTCTTTCATAAGTGCATGATCATCCAGAGTCTGCATGCACAGACTGTTAGAAGACATGCATACGCAATGTTTTTAATGTAGCATCTCATTTTTGCTGTTGTTGTTTTGTTTTGAGTATATGTAGGCGTTTTTGCCATTTTGTAATGAATCGATGGTTGAGCTAGGCTCCCGATTGTAAAGTTTTAACGAAGCACTGGTTTCTCTGGTTATGTATTGGCACTTGAGACTTCTTGCCTTATGAATGTCAGCTTCTTTCCATCTCTTTGTTTACACTGTGTTAGAATAGCTCGGAATTGGAGGATCTAATCAAGTTGCACTGTTATAGGATGATGTAGGTTGGATCACTGTAATAGTCGCATTGTCTCTAATCAGTTCTTATATTTTCTCAACGCTGAATGATTTGGAATTGGAGGATCCAGTCAAGTCACCCTTCAGTTCCCCGAAACTCAGAACCAAGGGGATCTTGCATTCTGAGATTTTCTTCCTCAAACTTTTGAAAGGCCTGATGCCTGAGACAGTCTTTCTCACTCATCTCACCAATTCTTCCACCTGCTCATTTTACAATCAACTCACCGACGAAATTTAGATCAAGACCTCCTTTGTTCTTTACATACCAGGCCTGGTCCCTGAGTTGGAGTGATACCTTCCTGTGTCACTACCCATTTGATCACCCATTACATTTATTCATGACATAAACTGATGGGCATTGGGCTTTGCTCCTGTCACAATCCAGGAGTGGCTTCTAATGCTAACATCTCTGGCACCGTTGCCGAGGACAAAGTTGAATATCTTCCCCAGGATTGAACGACAACGATTAGTTAATTATGAAGGTGCATCAGATATCAAAACTATTAAGATTGCTATTATGCACCTGGCAACTCCAGTGACGTGACTCCACTAGGTGACCCCACTGGTTCCAATCCATAGGTGACTCCATTGTTTCAGCCATGGCTTCTAGAGGTAGACACACAAGGTCTACTCCTGAGCTGTCGTTAGCGCCACCTGAAGCTGACCCAAAGAATATTATCAGAAAGGGAAAGTTCTCTGAAGGCGGTACTTCTACTACTAAAATAGGTATTTCTGGTGATTCTCATGATTTTGTAGAAACTCCAACCCCTTCATTTCGTCCTGTTTTATTATCTTCTGTCGGAGTTTCTCGTAGCCTAAATTTCGGGATTGTTCCTGCTGGATTTTCTCCTCCTGGTCTTGAATTAGCAGGAGAAACTCTTGTCACTCCCCTTTCCCCTGAAGTGGTACCCTAGTTCAAACCCAGTGCCTCTGAATATACTCCTACCCCAGGTTTTACTACCCCTCCTCCTATTATTACTGTTGTTGAGGGAAGGGAAATTTCTGTTCCTTTGAGCCCACAAGCCTATTCTATGGATTTGTTGCAGTTTCCTTCCCATTCTGTAAGCTCAGCTCCTGTCTTTCCGCTTCAAGACTCATCTCCTCTTGGTTCCCCCACACCTGTTGTTCCTATGGAAAATGCCAATCCCCCTCTAAATACAATGGACACCATAGTATCCACCAGGTATGCTCCCTTAATACTACCTCAACCTGTGAATCCTCTCCCCACTGGAGATTACCTAAAATATATGCCCAAGTTCACCAGGGAAGAGGATATAACTGTAGAGGAGCACATGGCTTCTTTCTACAGTTACACGGACAACCTGAACATTGAAAATGAAGATGTCTGGATGAGTGTCTTCGTCCAGAGCCTGGACGGTGAGGTGAGGAAGTGGTTTAGGAGACTAGCCCCCAGATTTGTTGTTGGGATTGAAGCTCTAGATAGTGCTTTCCTGAGGCAATGGGGAGATAAGAAGGATTTCATGTATTACATGATAGAATTAGGGTCTTTGAAGAAAATGGGAGGAGATTCTATCTCAGATTTCTCCAAAAGATTTAATAAGATGTATAATAAGATCCCTGCTGAGGTAAAGCCCACAAAAGCCTCTTCCAAAATTTCTTATTCTAGTGCATTCGACCCTGACTTCTGTCTTCTATTGAGAGAAAGAAGAGCTACCTCCCTAGATCAAATGAAAGATGCGGCCATAGAGGTGGAATCTAATGTATTGGTAGTTGACATACTGAGGAATAAGACTGATGCAGATAGGAGAAAGGGAATATCTGAGACCTCAACTTCTGACACCTATGTGCCTCACCCTCAAGTGGATGAGCTGACCAAGATAGTGAAGTCTTTGTCTATAGAGATGGAGAAAATGAAGGTGGAGGGGAAGTAGGCATACATAAATCCTCAAAATGCCTAAAACAAAGGAAGCTTCAGGAGGCCAAACAATATTGCTCCCCTAACTATGCAAAGAGACCAAAGAGGAAGAGATAGAGAAGACCAAAAAATTTAGGCCCCTCTTCAAAATATTTTTGTGGCTGATGAGGAAGAAGGGGAAACAAACGGGCTTGATCCCAAAATCCACTGCTTCGGAGAAATTCCTCCTTTTCCTCATCTCACTCAATCAGCATATGAGGAATCTCTCATGGACAATTAGCTAAATGAACTTAGCAAGGGAGACAAGGCTAGCAGCAGCCAAAGAAGGTATAACCTGAGGTCCAAGAAAAAGATAGGAGCACCTGATGTTCCTGAGAAGATCACTAGAATAGAGAGACTTGCTAATGAAATAGAAGACAAAAATAAAGGTAAGAAGGCCCAACCCCTCTCTCCAATGATCAAGAGTCATGTTCTTGAAGTAAGAGAAATCCCAAAGATTACATCTTCTTTTAACTTTGAGCATGAAATTCAAAAAATTAGAATCCCTATGCCCCTCTCTAAACTGATCAAACATGAAGCATTCAAAAAATGCCTCTTCAAGCTATTACAGTCTGAAGCCTCATGCTTTCCCACAGACTCCATCAATTTAAAAGAAGAAAAGCCTGCAGTCATTCTAGGTCCTATGGTAGAAGACAAGAACGATTCATCCCCTCCCTTCTACACATCCTTGAACATACATGACAAGGTTCTGCACAATTGTTTGATGGATTCAGGGTCTTTCCACAACCTCATGCCCAAAACTGTCATGGAAGAATTAGGACTAGAAGTCACTAGAGCCTATCATGACCTCTATTCCTTTGAATCTAGGAAATTTCAATGCCTAGGAGTCATCAAATACCTGGTCATGACTTTGTTTCAATTGCCCATGAAAAGTGTGGTTATGGACATTGTAGTGGCTGATGTCCCCCCCAAGTTTGGTATGCTGTTATAAAGATCTTGGATAAAAAGACTGGGGGGAACTTTGCAGATGGACCTAACCTATGCTACTATTCCAGTGTTTGGAGGAGAACATAGGAGACTATATAGAGAAGCCTAGCTTGCCTATATAATCAGTGATGAAGCCAATCCTACCAACCATCCTATATTTTCCCTTGACACTGATTTAGGTTCCAGTTTACTACAACTCACTTATGCTCCTGAGCCTCTTCTAAAAATCAGAAAGTAGCCCACCACTTCTCATGAATTTTCTTCCCCGATCACCTCCATCTGGAAAATGTTTTTTGATGGAGCCTATTCCAGGGAAGGTGTTGGTGTTGGAATATTTTTTGTGTCACCTTCTCAGGAAATCATATCTCTGTCATACAAGCTAGAATTTGAAACAACCAACAATGTGGCAGAATATGAAGCTCTTGTTCTTGGATTAAGAGCTGCAAAGGGAATGGGACTTCAAGAGGTAGCAGTGTTCGGAGATGCAGAATTGATAGTCCAATAGATCATAAACACTTATTAGGCCAAGCATCCTTGACTCAGGAGTTACATAAATGAGGTATGGGACCTAATCGACAGTTTCTTCTCAACATTTAATATTTCCTTCGTTCCAAGAGAGAAGAACACAGTGGTAGATTCCTTGGCTACATTAGCAAGCAATTTCAAAGTGCCCTTGCACCCAAATTCAGATATGATGTAGAAGTAAAATACAAGCCTTCCATACCTGACAATGCCAAACATTGGAAGGTGTTCAAGGATGATCTTGAGATCAAAAGATTCTTGGATACTGTCGAAGAATTTTCAGAGATGCATATTGACCAAGACTTTGTTTCTGAAGAAAAGCTTGATGGTGGTAATTTTCTAAGTAAGATTGCAAAGCACGACATTGTGCAGCTTGCCAACAATCATATTCCAAGGGGATTGGTTCCTTTGGAAAAGATTTTTGATAGGAATGATGTGGCATTAAAAGGGAAAATCTCAGAGGATGATGGTGATACAACTCAGTGCAACATTGGCACCAAGAATGAACCCAAGTTTGTCAGATTGTCAAGAAGTCTGACAAAGGAGCAGAGGGATGAATACACTAAACTATTGAGGGAGTTTGCTGATGTTTTCACCTAGACCTATGAAGATCTCAAAAATTATGACACTTCTATCATTGAGCATAAAATCTCGTTGAAAAAGGAGGCAAAGCCATTTAGGCAGAAGCTAAGACAGATCAATCCTATGTTGCTGCCTATCATGGAGAGAGAAGTGAAGAAGCTGCTACATGCCCAGATCATTGTACCATTGAGATATTCAGAGTGGGTGGATAACTTGGTCCCTGTAAGGAATAAGGATGGAGAAATTAGACTCTGTGTAGATTTTAGAAACCTGAACAGGAGCTCACGAAAGGACAATTACCCCTTACCAAAGATGGAACATATATTTCAGAGGGTAATAGGAGCATCTAGGATTTCCATGATTGATGGCTTCTCTGGCTACAATCAAATATCTGTTCTTCCTGAGGACAGAGAAAAGACGACATTTACCACTCCATGGGGCACATTCATGTATGCTAAAATGCCTTTTGGGTTGATGAATGTAGGGGCAATGTTTCAACGAGCCATGGACATAGATTTCATTGGGGAAAAGGATAAATTTGTAGTCATCTATCTAGATGACATAACAATCTTTTCCAAATCTGATAAAGAACACTATTGTCATCTCAAGAAAGTTTTTCTGAAATGCAGGAGTTTTGGCCTTTCATTGAATCCCAAAAAATCTCTGTTCACCATGAAGGAGGGAAAGTTATTGGGCCACATAGTATCATCGGAAGGAGTCAAAATTGATCCTAGTAGAGTTGAAGCAATCCAAACATTGGCAATCCCAAGATCCAGGAAAGAAGTCCAGTCTTTCCTTGGTAAGATTAATTTTCTAAGGAGGTTTGTTTCTAACTTTGCTGAGGTGGTAAAGCTTATAGCAGCCATGTTGAGAAAGGAAAATGAAGTGAGGTGGATTTTTGAAGCTCGAAATTCCTTTGAGCAGATAAAGAAGGCCTTGACAAAAGCTCATGTGCTTATCAATCCCAATTACTCAAAGGATTTCCTTATTTTCTCCTTTGCCTCATCTGACACGGTGGTTGCTATTTTATTACAGACAAATGATGTCGGGCAAGAGAAACCTGTTGTCTATTTTAGTAGAGCTCTAAGGGATGCCGATGTTAGGTATGACATTATGGAGAAGTAGGCCTATGCCCTAGTAAAGTCTCTCAAAGCCTTTAGAACCTATGTCCTGCATTTGAAGGTCATTGCCTATGTCCCCCATGCCGTTGTTAAGGAAATTCTTATTCAGCCTGATATAGACGGGAGGAGGAGTAAGTGGATAGCCAAGATCCTTGATTTTGATTTGGAAATAAGGCCTACCAAATTAATCAAAGTTCAAGGTTTAGCCATGATGTTGGCTGAAGAAAATTACAAATCTTTGGGGTTAGGTTTCATCAATGAATGCTCAAGAAATCAGCGGGACCAACTGTCTAATGTAGACCCTCAAGCAGAACCCCCATTGGCTCAATGTCCTTGGTATAAGGATTTCATATATTTTTTGCAAGAGTTGAGGCCTCCAGATGGCCTGCAAAGAAACAAGGCAAGATCTCTGAAGCTCAAAGCAGTCAGATACTGCCTTGTCAATCAAGTTTTATATTGGAAAGACCCCCTGGGGGTGATTTTGAAATGTATGAATCCACAAGAGGCTGACAGGATCATTGTTGAATTTCACAGTAGCCTATGTGGAGGGAATCATTTCTGGAAGACCACAGCCTATAAAATCCTCAGGGCAGGGTACTACTGGCCCACCTTATTCACTGACGTATGCAGAAAGGTCAGAGCCTACATCAAATGCCAAATATTTTCAGGAAAGAAACAACTTAAGTCTCTGCCTTTAAAGCCTGTAGTTGTTTCGGGACCTTTCCAACAATGGGGCCTAGATTTTATTGGAGAAATCCACCCTGCTTCTAGTGGGTAGCACAGATGGATCCTAACTACCACATATTTCTTTACTAAGTGGATAGAAGCTATTCCCACCAGGAGTGCTTCCCACAGGGTAATCATTGGATTCCTGGAAGACCTCATCAAAAGATTCGGCTACCCAAACAAAATTGTCACTAATAACGTAGCCTCTTTCAAGGTTGAGCCGTTAGCCAAGTTCTGTGAGAAATTTGGGATCAAAATGATTCACTCCACCCCATACTATCCCCAGGGCAATGGTTTAGTAGAGTCCTCCAACAAAATCCTGATAAGGATCATCAAAAGACTATTGGAGGACAACAAAAAGGCATGGGATTCAAAGTTGAAATTCGCTCTATGGGCCGATCGAGTGACCACAAAGAGATCTATTGGCATCTCCCCTTTCCAATTGGTTTATGGAGCAGAAGATGTTTTCCCTTCTCAGCTAGCCATTCTTGTAGCAAAGTTCCTCTAGGATTATCAAGAAGAGCATGATGATATGATTAGAAGAATTCATCAACTGGTAGAGGTTCAGCAGGCTAGAGAGCAGATAATGAACAGAATTCAGGACCATCAGCAGAAGGTCAAGCAGGCTTTTGATAAGAAGTTCAAGAAGGAAGAGATTCAGATAGGAGACCTGGTACTAAAATGGGATGCTCCTAAACAAGACAAGGGCAAACATGGCAAATTTGAATCCCTATGGGTCGGACCCTTCAAAATCTCTGAAGTGTTTTCAAATAATACCTTCAGGTTGCGAGATTTGAAGGATCAAGAAGTTTTCAATGGCCCTGTGAATGGGCATTTTCTGAAAAGATGTTTTTCTTGAGCCGCACATGGCTCATCTACGGTTGTATATATTGTTTTTCTTTTATATTTAATTTTTAAATAATGACTCCATAGCCCAACAACAAGGCATTGAAGCTGCAAAAGAGTTATCGGCAGCCTGCAGGGGCCATGTTGTCCCCCATGGAGCCTAATGTTAGCACATAATCATGTAGGGGGTGCTCTCCTGAAAGAATCGCCCCCTTGGGCAAAGAAAGAGATTCGGAAAACCCATTTTTCCAAAGTATGGAGGGTGGGCGCATCATTTTAATGAGAAGACAGTTTCAGACGGCCAGGATCTACCCACCCAGATCTGTGGCTAAGGTTTTATTCTGGATCCCCTTCGCCATTTTTCCTTTAACGGGTGGGGGGGTCTAGAATTGGGCGCACATCTCTCAAATGGTCGAGATCGAGGCACCTAGATCAATGATGCTCAAGCGATTTTGGACCCCCTTTTCCATTCTACCTTTAATAGGGGGAGGGGGGTCCCGAATGGTGTGGTATTGACGTGGGGCCCCCTTCCTGTCATGTCTCCTTATCTACCACTTCCTCCCCTGCCATCTATTCTCCACTTGACCACATGATGGGGCTTGTCCCCTTTGGCCCCTCTACATCCTCTGACATCTGTCCAGCTGCCCTCCACGTCAACCTCCCATAAATAATGTGTCCCCCATTACCATTATATCTCGTCACCTTCCCCCTTATTCTTTCCATGTGTCTCACCCCTATCATTTCAGTGATCACTCCCTTTCCCCTTTCCATGTCAAGCATTCCAGATCCTCCATGACCTATCCATTAGACCGTTCATCTGATCCAGGTGGCACCATGAAAATACCTCCACGTCCTAGAGGGTAGAGTTGACCCGAATTGTTCCTGATCCCAAAGAAGCAGTTATTGAAGTTGTTGGAGGTGGTTAGACATCGTCTCTACCATAAGTGGAAATTCCGACAAAGGATTAAAAGCATTTCGATTCATCTGTAGGACAATCAGGAGTCTGATTGTGTCTGTCATAAGTGCATGATCGTCCAGAGTCTGCATGCGTAGACTGCCAGAAGACATGCAGACACAATGTTTTTAATGCATCATCTCATTTTCGTTGTTGTTGTTTTGTTTTGAGTATATGTAGGTGTTTTCTCCATTTTGTAATGAATCGATGGTTGAGCTAGGCTACTGATTGTAAAGTTTTAACAAAGCATTGGTTTCTCTGGTTATGTATTGGCACTTGAGACTTCTTGCCTTATGAATGTCAGCTTCTTTCCATCTCTTTGTTTACATTGTGTTAGAACAACTCAGAATTGGAGGATCCAGTCAAGTTGCGCTGTTATAGGATGATGTAGGTTGGATCACTATAATAGTCGCATTGTCTCTAATGAGTTCTTGTATTTTTTCAACACTGAATGATTTGGAATTGGAGGATCCAGTCAAGCCACCCTTCAGTTCCCCAAAACTCAGAACCAAGAGGATCTTGTATTCTGAGCTTTTCTTCCTCAAACTATTGAAAGGATTGATGCCTGAGATAGTCTTGCTCACTCATCTCACCAAGTCTTCCACCTTCTCATTTTACAATCAACTCACTGACGAAAGTTAGATCAAGACCTCCTTTGTTCTTTACATACCAGGCCTGGTCCCTGAGTTAGAGTGATACCTTCCTGGGTCACTACCCATTTGATCACCCATTAAATTTATTCATGACATAAACTGATGGGCATTGGGCTCTGCTCCTGTCGCAATCTAGGAGTAACTTATAATGCTAACAAGAAGAATCTATTGGAGGATGCAAAGGAAAAGACAATGAGAAAAGAAGTAAATAGGCCAGGTGGACCAGGAAGGTATATCATATTTTGAATTTAATATGATGAGTTTTAGTTAGTTCTATATAAAAAGTTGTGATATACAACCTATTGGAAACTTTTTCTAGGTTCCCAGACACATCAAAAGAAACCAAGGCAAGACTAGAAAGACATGGGAAACAAAAACTTGGCTAGGGTGGCTATGTGAAACTAAAATTACAAATTTTAAGTACCAAATAATTAAACCATATCATTCCTATCATCATCCAAATTTTATTTAATTGGATCCATGTTGGGCATAGACCCATTGTTGGCACAGGGGAAAATCTAGGGTTCAACTCTAATGGTGCACCGACAAGCCCTAACTACTGGCCCTTTCAGCAACACCTGCGAAGCATATGTAGTCTCACCCGACGTAGCTATAGGGGGTTGGAGGACAAAGATGTCTACAACCAGAGGAAAGTAAAGTGGATCCAATACAATCAACAACACAACATATAGATATCATTTACCATCTTAATGTAAGTTTTAAACCTACAAAGTAAAGAAATGCATATAGATTCTTAAGCAAGACAAAAATTAATCAATGGCTCATACACAAAGTACACAGAGATTTTATATCGGAAACCCTCAACTGGGAAAACCTTTCTTATATTCATTATATAAAATTTCACCATTCACCATACAATATATACAATGTTTTTAGGTATTCCATAGATACCAAAACCCTAATCCCTTAATCCAGGATTAATTTACAAATCCGCTAAAAATAGCAAAATCCGCTAAAAATAGAAAAAAAACTGCCCAAAAAAAAAAAAATTGGGCGCTGCCCCGGGCTACCGCCCGTTGTCGAACATTGTGCATAACCAAGGGGGGGCATACCTACACCCCCCTAGGACACCCCTAGAAAAATTCCTGGCGCACATGGCAGATCTCTAGCGGTAGGGATCGTCAGACACAGTTGTCATATTTGACGCGCCCACACACACACACACACATGCAAAGAATATAACACATACCCAACATTCTCCCA
>CBVK0100131014.1:6756-19701 GCA_900067695.1 Picea abies | reverse complement strand
TTGTTGCCCCACATGTAAAGTACTTCTCCGGATGATTGTACCTACCTGAGACACAAGGAAATCCAAGTTGCAATGATATATGTTAATATTCATAAGGTTAAGCTTGTGTCCCTAATTTGCAGCAGTAGATGACAGTTTATATCAGCAAATAAAACATCTAAATCAACATACAAATATCTAAACTAGTTAAGTAAATCAACATCAATATTAGCAATGAATATAGGCTGAAAAGTGACACTTAAAAAGCAAGAGAAGACGGTTGTTGTAAACATGTATTTTCTGCAGAAAATTGCATCCTTATGGCTGTAGCATTCAATGGCATGCAACAGAAAAATCAACCATGGAAAAGTGCCAAGAACTAGCCCAAAAGGTGCGCTCTAGTTAGTAGAGTAAGTGAGAAAAATTTAGGAGCTAGTCTAGGGTTAGTTTAGGGGTTATAGCTAGTAGTTTATTTAGGTTAGATCAGCCCTAATGGTTGTAGGTTAGGGTTTGTAACAACAAGAAAAGTAATGGCAAGGAGGTGACATCCTGGTAGAGGAAAACTCCTCTATATGAGGCAAACCAACTTCATGCAAGAAACTTTTCAAAAGATCAACAATTGTGTTTCCCAAGGCAATGATTTTATATCTCCAATGCAAAAGTATATGACTAGTGCCTTTACTATTGGGTTAATGGATTCAAATAAACAAAGATCTAGAGAAGCTACCTCCTTGGGGGTGTAAGCCCTTTTACTTCCCAAGGCAGGTTTCTATAACTAGGGTTTAAGCTAAGAGGGTGTATGCCCTTATACTTCTCTTAGAAAACCCTTGTATAATCAATGAGATGAAGCATAAAATGATGAAGACTATGGTGGGGGTGTATGCCCTTATACTTCCCACCTAGTTACCAGCATACAAATACTTGACTTGAAAAAAATGATAGAATAATAGTAAAAGACCATACCAAGATCAAGAGAAATGCCAAGCTAATCCACCATAAGAGCTGGAAAACACCATCCAAGGCTAGCGTTAGACTTCTCCATCAACCATTCATCAATGTAGCCATAAACAAGTTCACAAGAGACAAATAGAGCCAAGTATAGTGAAAATTCCAAACCAAGTCCTCTCACAATGAGGGAGAGCTATGTTAAAATGAGATCTTCTGATCTCTTATTTATACAAATGTCACCAAGGTGACTTGTCCACAAATTAAGGGGTAAAACACAAGATTAGAGGTCACCAACCTAATCTTTCCTGCTTTTACAATGTAATTCATTTAAAATTCACTTTTGCACATAAGAAAACCCTAATTTTAGAAGGATGTCTCCCCTTTAGGGGACGTTTTTCCACTTTGAGGAAGTCATTAGCGTCGGAGAAGCATGGGTAGGCCTCCAAAGGCCACATGTCAAGCATCTAAGCACTCTCATCATGATGAAGACCCTCTTCTCCTAAAAAATTCCATGTTTCAAATGAGTGGCACCTCACCACCATGCCCTAGGCCCCCAAGCATGACGTCAAGCTCAAAAGTAGGATGTTTTTCCCCTCCTGGGCAAATCATTTGGCAAGTGAGGGTTGGGCTATGTCGTCCAAGTCATCATCAAGGCTTTCCAACTCTGATCTCTCTCATTCAACATGCGGGCCCCTGGCATCCAACATGTGGGCTTGTATCCCCATGGAAGCCCAATCTAGGCTTGTTCTCCCAAAACTGTCCACCAACTAGGTCCTGCAAAGACAAATGAGCACGTGCTCCAAGGATCTCAAGTCATCACATCATGATAAGTGAATCCAATCAATAAATAAGCCATCTAAGCATGTGCATCAAAGATCACTATGTCAAACAATTAATTAGTCAAAGACACTATGCGAGTTGTCAATCTTGAATATGGGAGGGTTGACGAGGTGTCCTATTGGGTAGATCTTTCCCTAGGTCAAGGAGAGCTTCCAATAGATCCCTCTTTAATCCATGTAAAGTGGATGAAGTGGTTGGGGTCAAGACTCAAGGGGCATAAGGCTCATGACATACGAGGGGTTGTAGTGTCTCATTTATGGGTACCTTTGTAGAGGGTGTGTGGTACCTTCGTCCGCAATGCATTTTTTCAATCCCATCAATTGCCTTTTATCTTTCTTTCTTCCTATTTTCTTTCAATATAGCATAAGGAGAGATTGAAGGCCATTTCCCTGGCATGGTGACCATATGATGGCTATGTCACCCACAAAGACCTAGTGGAAATGAGAACGTTGGCTCATGATGAGACTCCCTTTATCTCAACCATGCAACTGAGAACCATTACCCTAGTTTGGTGACCAGATGATGGCAATGTCATACCACTAGATATTCATGGATGTGATGGGTCGACATGTGATGAGACCTCCTATCTTTCAACTAACCTTTTAAGAATTCTTTATTATATTATGGGTCCCCTTTACTCAAAGATACGTGTTTCATTGCTTTCTTGGGTTATCCCTAGGCGAAACATATGGAAGGTTTATTACAAGGATTTTATCTTTTACCTAACATCAACCCCTCTGGGCCTTCAACCCCTTCTTCCCATAGAATGAGGGACAACCCCTTCTTGGGTCAATACACCCTAAATACCCAAGAGATAAGGAAATGGATGGGAATATTGATGAGAAGTGGTAAGTATGGTCGGGAACGGTACAATTTCTCATCAAGGGATTTCCCAGTAGCAAACCCGTCCCCAAGAAAGACCACTTACTAGGGCACAATGTCAAGGCCCATAATACTGACTTGTACCACATGGAGCAAGGCCCACTGCCTTCCGAAAGCCAACTAATGTGGTGGATTCCATTTGGAAACCTGTGACCATCTGTGGTGGTGAGTGGGCTTCCCATCTTTGCAAAAGGGTACTACTGGTCATATAGTCTCTCGACACTCCATATCTGTAACCTAAGGGTCTTGAGACATAATCTCTTTAGTTATCCACAAAATGGGGATAACAGACCTGTCCCTGTACCAATAATTGATTGGCTCCCTAATGTCTTTGATGAATACTAGGTTGGACATTTGCTTTGCTGTAAACATATTGAGCTAGTTCTAGGTGGAACCTAGCCATGAGAATTGAATAATTGCAAAACATTCCTTGAAATATCTTCATGGGACGTTTGAGTTATGATATACAACATCATGGATTTATCGATTCAGATTGGTCAAGGAGTGTAGATAACAAAATAAGTAATCCTTGGATATGTGTTTCAGTTTGAGCTTTGCCACGATATCACGAGCTAGAAGAAAACAAAAGTCTGTTGCACTCAGCACTGTAGAAGCATAATATACTGCAACTTGTGATGCTTGTACGGAAGCAGTGTGGCTCCATATCTGGTTTATGTACCATTTGATTCAGTGTTGGATTCAACCATGCTATACTGCGATAAATAGAGCTGTGTAAAGATCTCAGAGAACCTCATATTCCATGATAGGTCAAAGAAAATTGATATCAAGCATTATTTTCTTTGTGATAAAGTTTAGAAGGGAGAAGTAGTTCTCCAGTATATCTCCACTGATGAGTAGATAACATATATTTTGGTAAAGCCTCTGTCCAAGATGAAAAATTTATATACTTAAGGGAGAAGCTGAGACTCATGGAGATGAATTCCTTATTGGAAAGGGAAGTGAATACTCCCTGGGTTGGGAGGGAGCATTGATATGTTATTGATATATGGACAATCATTTTCTAGTTAGGTTGAGTGGCCTAGGTTCAACAATCAGGGATAGTCATTCCCTAGGGCAAACTCATTCTCTCTAGGTGGCACTGTGAATCGTGCCAGAAGAATGGCCCAGTTAGTTTGAATGGTCTAGGTTCAAAAATTAGGGACAATTATTCTTTTATGCTTGAGAATAATAGTCCACACAACCCATGGCTAATGTTTAAATTTCTTAGGGAAGATGCTCTTCCAGATCTCACAGATGTGAGTGGAAGTGTGGCCCAGATGATTCAGTTCGTACCATGACATTGTTGATATCGGATGACATGATTGTTGTGGAGACTATATGTCTCTAGACATTAGTTGTATGCTACTGTTGTGGATGCAATCCATTGGTAGTGACTATGTGTCACTGGTTAGTAGTCGTGTGATACTAGGAGTGGTTGTGTACCACTGGATAATAGTTGTATACTACTATGAATAGACACATTTGTGCTTTATTGGATGACATTGTTTTGATTGCCATCGAGACTATCTAGTTAGATAGTGATGATGGTGCTCGTGATTTTATCATGAGATAGCCTATGTGGCTATGACGATGCTACCAGGTGAATGGTATGTTTGTGCTCAAGACCATTTCCTTTAATACCTCCCTAGCTAGGAGGGAGTGTTGATATTACGGTAGGTGCAGGAGGTATTAACCTCTACGTGTAACCTTTGATGAGTCTAGAATATTCCGGGAAGCAAGAGAATCCCTAGAAGATTAGGAAATAACCTTAGACGACAAGTCGACTCAAGATAATAATTTATTTTAGATTATTATCCTCCAGAATTAGAAGTCAACCCAATTAGGTCAGTTGGAGGACTATAAATAAGAGGGCACCAGAGCTCATTTGTCACACTCACTCTCAAAACTGCATAAGGACAAGTGGTGCACATGATTGGAGGAGAGTTGCAGTTTTTGTAGTGGTGACTTGGTCTTTGGTTATCGTCGGAATTTCGGCCTGGTTATGGTTTGGACTTTCTGCTTGGTACACTAGATTTGGAGAGAGGTACTCTACCTTGGTTGGCTATTGGTTCTAGGGTTTGCTTCCATAATTATTTTGTCTGTCAAGGTTAAGGTGCTCAGGGGTGTCCTTTGTGCCTATGGTTGGGTGACAATATTGGTATATTGTCTACAGTGAAATGAGCACACCTATTATTCTAATAGTTTATGGGCCCACACTATGTTCGAACAGTCAAACCACTGGAAGGTAGATTGGGAGGATTTGCTCAGTTATAGTTGCAGTTGTAGTTGCAGACAAATTTTTGTTGCAACAATGAAACCTTAACCCTCGTGTTGAGGCACCTTAAGTGAAGTGTTTGACCTAATTCTTAGATAACCTAGTGCACCTTAGCCTAACACACCTCCTGGTACTCTCAGCAAGCCAGGGTGTCAAGTTTGAGTTTATTCCTTAAGACCATATTCCTATTCATGTTCTTGTTTTATAATAAACTTACCAAGGTATCAAACATCTGTTGGGCCATCTTTTTCTTGGTTTAGTGAGATATTAGATCATCCTTCAAGGAATCCAAGAGGACCCTCTCTGCTTTGATCTCCTTGTTGTGAGCATCCAAAAATGTCAAATCTGTTGGTGGAGTAAGTACTTTATCCACTAACTTCCAAAGGTCATACTCCAACGCCAAAGTTACTCCTGTTTTCCAAGATAGGAAGTTGGATGCTCCATCCAATATGTCTTCAACTCTCAACGATGTTGTTGCCAACCCTAAGACCTGATAAACTGCCCTGGAAATAACTTGTTGTTGAAAACTGCCCCTGTACTGACCTGTATGGACTTGTACGCGACTATCACCACTGTAGATCGTGTATGTACTTGACTGTCACCATTGTGACTCGCATACACTTCCGTACACCTGCAAAAACTTAGTCATGCCTTAGTAAGACCGTTTCCCTGGAATTCGTCCTTCAATTTCCTCCTACTTATTATTAATCTGCTATGGATCCGAAATTGTGTACTTGGTTTCTTCTTAGAGGACATGTTTTGATACCATGTTGAAATCTCTTCTACTCAACATCCGACTCTTAATTCTAAATAAATTACTTAATGAATTAAAGAATAGTTGAGTAATCAACTAAACATACAACAAAATCATAACCAAGGAAATCAAATCAAGCACACAAGAACACCAAAAGTTTTGGGTATAAACCCCTGGAAAAAACGCTAGAGGGGAAACAAGTGCTGAGAATGATTTTATTATGCTAAAATAAGGGCTCTCGTAACATGGATAATGGCCCACTCAGAGAAATACAATTGCAGACAAACTTGGAAAATTCCGACTTGTTGTACGAACTAGAATTGCATGCTTTTCGAGGTGTACATGATTCAGCTTCTTGTGAACCACGTATGTACACGACTATCGCCTATGTGAAACATGTACATGTACAAAAATCCTATACGACAAGCTCCGTACGATCCGATACTTCCCCGTGGATCGCTCTGAGTGAAACCCACCTGTGTTGCCTATGTTATCTCTTCTCCTTGACCTGATATCTAGATTGGAAGTCCTTCTCCACCTATCCAAGATCTTGAATCACATTCCTTCATGATCCAACTCTCTCGAAAGTAAATCCTCTGCTCTCAAGAATTTCAACTATCAAGTGTCTTCCTCCTTCTCCTAGCCTTGGTTTTATAATCGTGAGTTATAATCTATTTCTAATCTCACTTGAGATTTAAATTGCATGTGAATATTACATGCTAAGTACTTTTAGCACTTTCCTTAAATAACTCAATTAACTAATTACATAATTAATGAATAAAAACAATTTACTTTAATAATTATTTTAATTAAAGTAAATTCAAAAGTTGAAGGCTTTGGACGATTTCCACACATCTAGACACATAGACCTGTGCGGAAAAACCTCCATGATCCTACCAGTAACGTCAACAATTGGTTGTATGTTTTCTTGGATAGGGGGAATAAGGTGAAGTTGTATGATGTCCTTGGTTTGGAGCAAGGGTTTGAGTAATGTTAGGAGGAAGTGGTATAAATCCTCCATTGTCAACTTGGTTCACATAGTATCAGGGAGGTGCATAGTATGGATTTTTCATATAAGTAGTCAAACACACCTACCCATTATGGATGTCATAGTATGGCCTAAATTTTTAACATGTCCATGTGTGCCTACTCAGTGATGAAATCGACATCTCTCTACCAACCTTTTATGCAAGAGACCACCTTCCTTAAGTCACATTTCCTTAGCTTAGATGTTCAACCTCTTAGGGATGCTTAATTTTTACATAGGGTCCTTTGCCATCTTTCATCTCCTCTCCTATGGCCCTTGGTTTCCAATTTGGTTCACTTCGACCCTTTAGGGCACTCATTCAGGGTATTTTATCACTCTATAAGTTCTACTGGGGTGAAAGTCCCTAATGTTGGGTATGTGTAATATTCTTTGTGCGACTAGTTGTAGTGTCCATTGCATTGGGCACGTAGGGAGGTTTGAGGTGGGGTTGCCAGTCGTCCCCTTCAAGGGTTGCAGGGGCAGTGCCGCCGAGATTTTTTTTTGCCTCGAGAAACATGTCGCATTTTTAGCCTCAATTTTCATGTCGCTTAGATTTTGGTCCATTGTTGGGCGGTGTTTCGGCACATGGTTTTTTGCCGATGGTTTTCTATTTATGGTGAAGAAATTAGGGTTGTTGACTATCCAGGTCACTGGATTAGGGTTTTGGATGCCACTGGATCCTATATGTATATTGTATTTTAAACAATGTATCACTATGAATGAATATAGAATATGCCGGTTTTCTCGGTTTGGGTTTCTAGGGGAAAAATCTTTGTGTATTGTGTGTGTTTGCCATTATATCTTTTTTGTTATTTTATTGAAAATCTATTTGCAGTAAAGTATTATACAATGATATAATCTAAATTTGGTATCAGAGCTTTGTTGTCTTTAAGGGGACACCTTTGTGGTCAAAGATTTGGCTCGGGACTGTGATAAGACTTGTTAAAGTGGGAGATCTACAATATTGATTCTTTAGGTGAAGAGAAATGGAGAGCAGTTCAAAAATGGAGATCGAGAAGTTTAATGGGAAAATTTTTGAGCTGTGGAAGCTCAATATGGAATATATATTGATGGACATAGATTAATGGATCGTGGTGGATCCAGGTACTACACCTACATGAAATTCAACAAATGACTAGAATAAGTTGGACTAGAAGGCGTAGAGAAAAATCCGACTGTGTCTCTCAGATTCATTATTATTGAATGTGTGAGAGGAAGCTACAACCAAGGATTTATGGGATAATTTAGGGAAGTTGTATCAATATAAGTCCCTAGTAAATAAACTATTCCTGAGAAAGAAGCGCTATAACCTGAGCATGAGAGATGGAGACTCGGTGGCAGAGCATTTGAACACCTTTAATACCGTGGTAAGTTAGTTAGTATCTGTTGAGATTAAAATTTCATATGAAGATAAGTGTATCAATTTAATGTTCTCTTTACCAGACTCGTGGGATAGTCCGGTTGTGGCCATATGTAGTAATACAACTGCATTGAAGTTTTATGAAGTGGTCTCATCCTTGTTGTCGGAGGAGATGAGACGAAAGAACATGGAAGGACAGAGCGCATATGCATTATTTGCAAGAGGATGCTCCTAGGAAATAAATAGATATAAGTCCTCAAATGGGAGATCTAAGTCTAAGGGTATCTAAATCTCCCAGAAAGTTTGTAAAGGTATGCTGGAGATGTGGAAAAGAAGGGCACTACAAGAAGCAGTGTAGAACCAAAGTTGAGAAAAATAAGGGATCTGAAGAAGCTCCTTCTATAGAAGAAAAGACCTCCAAGGAAGAAGGAGGGGATGTGTACTTGGATTCTTCAAGCACACATGTAGATGATGAGGCATGGTTGGTTGACTCAGGTGCATCCTTTCATATGACTCCCCACATGGAGTGGTTTTGTGAATATGAAAGGTATGATGGAGGTAATATTTTCCTTGGTGATGACTCGATAACCAAAATCATAGGACGAGGAAAAGTTAAGTTGAGGCTCATAGATGCAAGGATTAGAACACTACCTAATATTCTGCACATCCCAGGATTGGCCATAAATTTAATTTCTGTAAGAAAAATGGACGATGTAGGGGTAAGACAATATTTGAAAAGGAAACTTGCAGGATGGTTCGAGAAGAAATGGTGTTGTTGAAGGGAGTTCAGTTTGGAACTCTGTATAAGCTGCAAGGAAGCACTATTAGTATTGGGTGTAATAGATCCATTTTTCGTGATATTGGATTTGAAGAGGAAAAAACTCCTACAATCTCTAGAGAAAAGGTTATGCTGTGGCATCAAAGGCTTGGGCATATCGGAGAGAAGGGTCTTTGACTACTACATGGTAAAGGTATGGTTGAAGTTATGTCTAATTTCTCTTTGGATTTTTATTTCTGTGAACATTGTGTATATGGGAAGAAGAATCGAGTAAGATTCCCCTTTGGTGCAACGAGGGCAGAAGGAATTTTACAGCTAATTCACAGTGATGTGTTTGGACATGTGTCAGTTCCATCATTGGGAAAATCTATGTACTATGTCTCATTTATAGATGACTTCTCGAGGAATACTTGGATATATTTCCTCAGGAAGAAATATGAAGTCTTTGACAGGTTTAAAGAGTTTAAGGCTCTTGTTGAGAATCAAACAGAGAAAATAATTAAGGTGTTAAGGATAGATAATAGTGGAGAGTTCCATGAGAATAAATTTGAAGAATTTTGTAAGAAGTGTGGTATAGCAAGGTAGAAGACTACTCCATATACACCTCAACAGAATGGAGTTGCAGAAAGGATGAACATGATGCTGATGGACAAATCAATTTTCATGCTTAGTGGTGTCAGGTTAGGGAAATAGATTTGGGTAGAGGTAGTTGGTACTGCATGTTACTTGGTAAACAGATCACCCTCGTCAACACTGGATGACAAGACTCCACAAGAGGTATGGACTGGTAAGAAACCTTCTCTCACACATCTCAAGGTATTTAGTTGTGAGGCCTATGTTCATGTTCCAAAGGAAAACATGAGTAAGTTATATAAGAAGGCTAAAAAGTGTATCTTTATTGGGTACAAAGATGGTCTCAAAGGTTATAAGCTTTGGAACCTAGAAACTACGAAGGTTGTGTATAGTTGAGATGTGGTATTTAGAGAAATGAAGGATGTTGTTAAATAATAATTCCTACCAAGTAAGGAAGAACCAGAGAAAATAGAGTTTTATTTAAAGGATGATATGATCCAGGTGGATATTGGTGGCCACCCACCTGTTCCATATTCCAACTAGCTCATCTTGACAATTTTCAATTCAACAGGTTTCTCTGTAATGGGGAAAATTCTTTGTAATTATGGATTCTTCACTTCTGAGGATCTTTTGAAGCTCTACACAACATCCAGGTGGATATTAGTGGCCGCCCATCTAGTCCAACTGGCCCATTTTGGCAGTTTTCATCTCAATACATCTTTCTGTACTTTCAGGGCCATTTTAAGGCCCTAAATAATAGTTTTTGGGATTTACACAGTGAAACTGATGATTAAGTCAAAGTTTGATGACATAATGTGTATTTCTCAAAAATACCTTTTCAATGGGCTATGACACGCCTAAAACAAAGATCGTATGCAAAAGTTACGACCTTGGGAAGTTGATGTACTAACTTACCCTAACGGGGCCCACACGACTTTTGACACCTCATTTCCTAGGGTTAGGTTTCTGGATGTCTAGGGTTTTGGCATTCATGTTTATTGTAAAAAGTCCTTCAGAGCCTCATTGTACACATATTCTTGTGAATGAGTGTAGCCATCACATCTCTTCTCATAGATAAAGTTGCCACCATTCTAGCGAGTGTTGCACTTTGTATTTTTACAGTCTCCATACATTTCTTTCATTAATAGAAATAATGTATTGTTGTATTTCTATGTTTTTAGAAATATTTATGTGTGTTTCATTGTAATATCTCTGCTTTCATTTCGTTCAAAAAATAATACAGATCAATGGTATCAGAGCAGGCTGTTCTTGATCGTTTTTCAGTGCATGTCCCTGACAAGGTCCAAGTATAGCAAGTCGGGTCTCGAGCTTGTCTCTCTTGAGGATAATCGCTCTGACATGCCCAAGAAACCCTCAATGTTGGAAGAAAAGAAAAACAATGGAGTAGAAGATTCTATTAACCTATTACTTGAGCAAGCTCTCACGCGACAGAAGGATGAAATGATGGAGAGTTTTTCCCACATCCTTCAACGCCTTCTGAAAGCAACATTCACATCTTCATAAAGCGACCACTTTGTTAACTTTGATATTCCCATATTTGAGGGTAAGATAGATGTGGATGCCCTAGAAAAATGGTTAGATCTGCTAGAAGAATATTTCTCTATTCACAATTTTTTCAATAGGGAAAAGATCAACTTCGCACTCAAGGCTCTCCCCCATGTCAAACATTGGTGGGAAACGTACTAGGAGAAAAGTTCCACAGAGGAATCTGAAATATATAGGACCAATCCCACTTGAAATTTTTTGTGAATGCAGTTAAGGAACAATATTACCCTATTGATAACTATGAAGACTAGTACATGAGATGGACCATATTGTGACAAGAGAAGGGCCAAAAAGTGTCAGAGTTCACAAATAATTTCCATTCTTTGCATACCAAGTTGGGTATCAAAGACACTGAGCGACATCTAGTTCTGAAATACTATGGGGCTCTGCATAGGTACAACTAATCTGAAATGGTTTTCCTAAACAACTCATCACTGGGAGATGCCTATCGATATAAGGTCAAAATCGAGCAGAAATTTGGGCTCTAGAACAAACGGGAGTTTGGGTATGAAAATCAACAAAGATACAGGAAAAAAAGGTTAAGGAAAAGGTGGAGAATGAAACTGGGAAGTGGTGCGACTTCCACAAAATCCCATGTCACAACACCGATGTATGTCGCTCAAAAAAGTCTTTGGTGGCCGAGATCAAAGACAACGAGTTGAACCCTGATTCAGAAGATAATGAAAATAGGCAGATCATCGATGCAGACCCCACTGCAACTGTCGCAACCGCATCAATTCAACCAGAAGAACCAGCAGATCCTAAAGAGCGAGAGCGCCTCTTCCATTCACATATGTGGGTGAAGGGGACCCCGTTGCATTTAATTGTTGATAGTAGAAGCCATAAGAACTTCATCTCAGTCGAGGTCATCAAATAGTTGGGGTTGTCAACAACAACACACCCGGAACCATACACCATCAGGTAGCTTCGCAAGGGACGAGATCTCCGTGTCAGCCACTAGTGCCGCCTGTCCTATGGCATCCAACCATTCAAGGATGAGGTAGTATGTGATGTTTCCTCTCTTGATGTCTGTGATGTTTTTTTCGAGCAACCATATATGTTGAATAGTCATGTTGTTTATGAGTCTCAATCCCATAGAGTCATTATTACTCTGGGGTGTCATAGCTACAGGATACCAGAGGCAGTTCTAACTACTGTGCCACCAAAACAATGTCACAAGGTAATCTCTAATACTGCAAAGTTCAACCTCTTCACAATCTGTTCAAAGGATGCACATAAGGCCACTAAAACCACTGTAACCTTAACACCTTCTATCTAGCAGAAGCATATTGCAGAAGAGAAAGAAGATAATGTTTCTTCACCTATGATGGTTCCTACACAATGACCCATCAAGCCCAAAGACAACAGGTTGGTGGAACAGATACAACCCCACCAACAACAGGTTCGTGACAACCTTCCACAGACCAAGCAATGCAACTTCTCCAACAAGGCATGCAGATCACCAAGATTCAGATTCAACAAACGTTTTCCTCTCTTCCCTGGGCACTCAACACAATGGAGACCATTGCTTCCTAAGGGGGGCAGGTGGATATTGGTGGCCACCCACTTGTTCCAAATTCCTACTGTCTAATCTTGACAATTTTCAGTTCAACACATTTCTCTGTAATGGGGACACTTCTTTATACTTATGGATTCTGCACTTCTAAGGTTGTCTTGAAGCCCTACATAGCATCCAGGTGGATATTGGTGGTCATGTTGGGTATGTGTTATATTATTTTTTAGGGAGGTAATGGATTCATAGGATGGAAAACTCTGGAAAAAGGCCATGGATGAAGAAATGGTAGCCTTGGATAAGAATGAGTCTTGGGATCTAGTGGAGTTGCCGACCAGAAGAAAGCCCATTGGAAACAAATGGGTATTTAAAAAGAAGCTAAATGCAAAAGGCAAAATGAAGAAATACAAAGCTCGATTAGTAGCAAAGGGTTATTCCCAGGTTGAGGGA
>CBVK0100131013.1:0-12190 GCA_900067695.1 Picea abies | reverse complement strand
GAACATTTGATTACAGATTTTGAGATTTTGAATCAGTTCAAAACAATGAATATTGGACTACCAGTCATGACATATGCCTCTTGCATTGACCTGGAGATCCTAATCAAAGAAATGATGGATTATGATATCCCTTCTGACTTGCAATGGAAGGAGATAGTACGACTGGATAAAACAAAATGCAGTTTTCCAGGATCCAACAAATGATATCTAGGTGTCATTGAATATGGAAGTTCAGACAGAAGACCATAACATAACAAATGGCAAAAGAAGAAGTTGAAGTATCAGAGGAATCAATAGTTGGATCATGAGACATTTTCCTGTTAATCATTGTAATTGGTTCCCATACCGAAACTGTCATTTGGAATCATTTTAATTAGTTTTAGAAGTTGAAATGTTTTAGTTCAACTATTGTAATCAGTTTCTAATTGAAGGAACTCAAATTTTATAAGTATTAGAAGTTCCAATGTATTAATGTTGGCAGAAGTGCAAGGGCACAATTTTAGTTGTTCAAAACTCATTGTAATTTTCTGAAGCTGAATTGAATACATATGCATAAGTCTTTGAAGTTTCCATGAAAAGATTCTAATGGTGGTGATCTGAGTTTCTCTTCTCTCTTTGTATGTATTTCCTGTATTTCTGATTTCATTTTCATTGTCTTCCATTTGTTTTATATTCCACCATGCTCCTACATACGAAGAAATTTCATTATATGACCATTTTTATTACTTGAGCGGGATTCCTTACCTTGTGTGGAGATTCCCTTTTTCATAACTGTCACCCCACCTCCCACTTAAGACCTTCCTTCCACACTAGCCATGCTCCACACATCAAAAAACTTAGTTTAATTCCTGTAGTGTGGAGACCTTGCACAAACTTCCCCTTTACACAAATAAAACCTTTGTGCATCCCCACTTTTGCACAATTGTTGTGCGAAGAACTCCATAAAACCCACCCTCTGCACTCCTACACACTTTACATCTTCCGTACAACTAGTTTCTGAAGGGATTGATCTCTTTATCTATGATCTATACTTAGTGAAATTTTCATCCATATCTTGAGCTTTGCACACTGCTCAAGGGTCATTTAAAATCCATTAATTGGTTTTAATTTACGAGGTAATGGACATTGATCTGAGGTTAGTATGGATTAATTATCCCATTTCTCATGAACCACTTGCTTTTCAAAGTAACTTCCATTTATGATTGCACGTATTTCAAAGGAAATATGTAGATGATGAAGGGATGTTTTAGTAAATGTTATTCATTTACTTAACCTTTAAACAACTTGAACTCTATAATTCAGTGTCACATATATCAAAGTGCCTTGAAAGAACAAGAAATATGGTAGCTAGAAGGAGGAAAGAGCCTTTTTGTGGGGATATAATTAACTCTCTCACGCGCTAAGATAAATAATTTCATTAGTCTGTGGAATATCAATGGTTTTAGAGTTTAACTCCTTAATAGAAGTAGAATAACAAAATCTGGACGATTGGTTTAGTTAATGTAGGTTGCATGCCTAAATCATTTGACTTCAGGGAGCTAGTTTCCTGGTGTGCCCAAAGATTTGATTCGAAAAGAAAAATAATTCGAGTAGTTGTTAAATGGAATAACCAATGTTCTACTAAATCCCAAGATATTCAAAAGAATGCTTCAATTGCCCGCTTCCCAAAAAAGTCTTAGGCTTCTTGATGTTGACTCTTTTATGGAATGCTTCAATTGCCTGCTTCCCAAAAAAGTCTTAGGCTTCTTGATGTTGACTCTTTTATGGATTCCTAAGGTGGTGGGATTAATTTGCTAAAGGATTTCATGGTTCGCTCTGCAGAAATGCTAGTTGGACTTTCAACCATTAACATAAATATATTGGTCGAGTTGTATCGAGATTTTTAATGGTTGTTTGCACGATTGATGGGACAAGAATCTACTTCTCATATCACTTGGCCAAATTTATAGGTATTGTTTTTTGTTTTCGAAAGGAAGATATCTTTGACTAGACCAAGGTAGTCTCAAATGAGATTTCCTTTCAATTGGCCAATTATGTAAAGAATCAAATATTCTTCGTGACTGTGTATTTGGTCCTCACAGTCGCCTCCTATAATGTGTTTGAAGGGTTACCTCTCAGAAGTAATTTGAATGTCGAGAATGAACCAGTTCAATTTTGGTACCCTATGTTTGGAAGCACACAATACCATTCTATTTTTCTCTAATTCAAGATATATTTTTGAAAGAATTTAGATTTATGTTTATTGGAGAAGCACCAACAAAAACAACCCAAGAAGCTAAGGATTTTCTAAAAGGAAAGGGAGTTTGTGTACATCGAGAAGATCATACATACACTAGGTTATATGGTTATGAGGGTACCCCTTTTCTGCTCCAGATATTTGTTTGTGATAGGTATTTTGTTGTAGAGGTTTGTAGACAGTATAAAGCATGGTATATCCTTTTTGGAAAAAAGAGAAAGAGGTAATTTATCTCATTGCCCTTTATTATTTCCAATGTAACAGTAAGAAACGCCTTCCACTTGTTAGAAATCTATGAAATGCTAAACACATTTAATTTGAAGGAAGCACAACCTCTCCTAGGTTTGAAATGCTAAACACATTTAATTTGAAGGAAGCACAACCTCTCCTAGGTTTTGATCATGAGGGGTTTCTTTTGCAACATTTGGAATCTATGAGATATAGAAACCTTTTTACAAGGTTTGCTGGAGGAACTGGTGATAACGACCCAAATACCCCAAATAAAAAGGAAAAACAACCATGTAATGATGATTTGGTCATCGAGGTTAGTTCCAACACTTAGCGATAACAAAACATAACAAATTAAAGAGGTAAAGATGCAACCAATGTTCAATCTTCTTCTGTTCCCCTTACACGTAGGAGTGCCTCCTTTGCACCAAAGAAACAAGAATAAGATGTTAGCAGAGAAGAGAATAATGAAGGAGGTGCTGGAGGAGACGATGAAGATGACAGACCCCCTGCTAATATTGAAAGAACTCATATAGTATCTCAACAGAAAAGGAAGAGAAGTTCAATCAAGAAGGATTGACAAAATTTAGAAAGCCTAAGAGATGCAATCAACATGGAAATTTATAGTACCATTGTACGTGATTGGGTAGCCCTTTGAATTGCTAAAAACCAACAAATTGCATAGGAGTTGGCTCAAGAAGAGCCAACAATTTTTGAAGAGCAGTCATTGACATTGCATAATGCACAATATAATAAAGAAGATAAAAAGTTGCAAATTGAAAATTTCCAAGTAAAAATAAGAAAGTAACTTAGAAGTAGAATTTTGAGTTTGACGTCTTAGCATTCGAACCCTCATGACTCCTTAAATTGCATATCACTATATGAGATGCCCATGCCCATTCAATTTCAGAACAAGAGTTGAAAACTATCAGGTTGAAAAGGAGAATTAGTGAACTTGAGGACACATTTAGTCCAAAGCCATTATTTGCAGAACCACTGGCTATTATTTCCCCAAATCAAATGCCACCAAGTACACCCAGGACATCTACAAAGGTGAGAAAAGCCGCCAAATTGCTCAAAATATTTAGATTGTATGTCATAGAAAATATTAATAAGCAACTTAATATTATTTCACAAGCATGGGAAGCATAGAAAATATTAATAAGCAACTTAATATTATTTCACAAGCATGGGAAGTCATCTCAAGCCTAATAAATTTATCAAAATGGATCCCCAGCTTCATGAAATATTTGAAAATGGACTTAGAACATGGTGAAGCATTTTCTAAAAATGCTTTAAGTACCTTTATTGCATAAGTTTCTAGTTTAAGTGATTATCCTAAAACCAACAAAAATTTCCCTTAAACCATAGAATAAAACAATTAAAATCAGGTTGGATGGAAAGTATACAAATATTAGGTAGATGCAATTTCCACCTGTACAAAGATAAATGAAAAAAGAAGTGGTGCATTCTTTAAAGCACTAGAAATTTTTAAAGACCTTAAAGGCTCACCGCTTATAAGAGATTTTATGGTTATAACTAAAGAACAACTAGACACAAAGTCGGGTATGCTTAAAGCTTCATGGGCAAGCTAGTTCGATGACCTCATTGATTTTTAGGAGGATCAAATTAAGCGGTGGCTTGTTACCTTTGTAAATAAATATGAATACCACTTGGAATTAGTCAAACAAATGCATTCCGAACAAAAAGAAATTGAGGAAGAAATATTCTCAGTAAGGTTTAAAAAAGATATTACCATCTTGTTAATGAAGGAATATATTGAATAATGGATTGAGAGATCATGGGCACAAATAGTGAACCCAAAATAAATGGCAAGAAGCAGTTATTCCAAGAAGGTTCAAAGCCTAGGTATAAATACATGAAGACCCCAACATGGAAGGAATCTGAGAGAGAGAGAGAGAGAGAGAGAGAGAGAGAGAGATCCATTCGTTTGTCATCCCTTTGCAATTTTGTGAGTGCATTTTCTTTTGAAGAATTTCCCTTCTTTTCTTCCTAGTATGTGAATCATCCAACTTTATTTGTCTATTATTATAAATACATGAAGACCCCAACATGGAAGGAATCTGAGAGAGAGAGAGAGAGAGAGAGAGAGAGAGAGAGATCCATTCGTTTGTCATCCCTTTGCAATTTTGTGAGTGCATTTTCTTTTGAAGAATTTCCCTTCTTTTCTTCCTAGTATGTGAATCATCCAACTTTATTTGTCTATTATTTACTCATAAATCCAATCCATGATTGCATTTCTCCTTGTCTTACAAGTTACCGATACTATTTTATTTGGTCCACGGGAGACCCATCCTTGTCCATTTGGATGCATGCATTTCCTTTTATTGTTTAATTACCAGGAACAATGTGTTTTGGGACAGGCAAACACTATTCGAATTTGAACATCTATCAGTAATTATTTTTTACTCTCGCAAAGAGCTATTCCAGGAGTTCATAACATTTGTGGTTTCAGACATTTTATAAAGCAATGAGATCTTGTGTGTGTTTTCTCTATGCATCTTATGATTTTAAATGAATGAAATCATTTAAAGCTCTCTGGTTTTTGAGCCTTTAGTCTTATTTTTTTGTCTATGAGTCTTGCTTCAATTTTTTTTCTCACTATATAGAATAATGGATGTGATGGAATGGATGTACCCTTTCTGTTATTACATGTGAGATTATTATATTTCTATTATAATTTATTTATTTTAAAACTTGGTGCACTCATAAGCATTGATGTTATGAATGAATGAATCTATGTTTTGAAAAAATATATTGAATATTTGAGTGAGCAAGAGGAGTACCACCTCTATAAAAACGTAGAGAGGATCTTGATTAGTCTTTCAAGAATCTTTAAAAATGTTCAATCTTGTCCCTAACAGGAAAAGAGATCGACAAAACTTTAAACCAAAAGATCATATGTTTACTTGTGCTAGAATATGTGTAGAAGTCGATCTTGAAATGGGATTCATAAAGGCAGTTCTCCTCACATTGGATAACTGGATCCATTTACAAGCATTGGACTATGAAGAATTACCATTTAAGTGCAAAATTTTCCATGAAGATGACCATTTTGTGAAGGATTGAAAATCTAACCAGCAGATACAACACCCCAAGCAAGAAAAGGAAGATCAATGGAAAAATGCAAAAAAGAAAAGAAGCTCGTAAAACAACTTGTACACTTGGTGGCTTCTAAAGCATATATCATGGATTGTGGGCCATCAAAATCCTTGTGACCCAACCAAGAGCAGATTCATGGAACAAATACTAAAAAAATAGATCAGTCCAAGGGTGAAGGTTGAAGGGCTAATTGAAACAGATTTGAAGTCATAGTGCAAATAGAACAAAGGACATATTTAGAAGTTGTAGCAATACCACAAAAATAACCATTCTCTCCATATATTCAACTCCCTATACTATAATAAATCAGGTTATCCCCAAATGAGTAATGAGGAATTCAGACAATCATGAAGAAATTGAAGCACCGCAAGATCAAGGCCAATTCTCCACAACCATGCAAACAAGGAAGAGGGTGTAGTAATAAGTAGAAGTAGATGCAATATATGAATCATTTCCTAAAGACAATTAGTCTAAAAAATTAGGAAGAAATCTTGCAAAGGAAAGGTGGGAATAATTATCTAATAAAGAAAGAGAATTGGGAACATAAAAAAACAATAGAGAAATCCTTTGGAACAAGAGTGAGAGTCCCAAATAATACTAGAGAATCACACCCACCTCATGGGGAGGGGTAAAAAAAACACAGATAAATAATGCAAATTGTCTCGTGGAACTATAGAGGTATGTGTAGTAAGACAAAAAATAGTCTAGTTTAGAGATCTCATCAAATAAGAAAACCCCTCTATCCTCCTCATCTAGGATATACAATTAGAGAAGAATGAAGCAATCCATACATACAAGACATAATGGAAAATGGGTGAAGCAACAACAATTAACTCCAAAGGGGCATCTGGAGGAATATGCACAATTTGAAACAAATTAGCCTTTCAGTTATATTTCTCTTATCAAGTAAAACATTGGATATTAACAAGTCTTATACACCAAAAAACATGGTAGGAAACAAATATTATAAATGTGTACATGTCGGTGATATATAAAGAGAAAGAGGAATGTTAGGAGTCACTCATTAAGCTTATGGATTCAAAAAAATTCGGAAACAATGCGGTCATTGGATATTTTAGTGTCACTTTGAACCAAAGAGAAAAAATAGGAGGATGTGTTTAAGGGATCCCTTCAAGGAAAAGATGGAGGAACCAATTTCCATTTGGGATATGGTTGATATTAAAATGACCAGAGGTATGTACACCTAGTCAAGAAAAAACGATAGGATCAGGTCATATAGTTGCTTTCTTAGACCACTTCCTCATTCAAGTGACATCCTCCTATTTAATCATTCCTTCACTTCTAAGACTTTTCCTTGGATGACCTCATGCCATCGACCCATAGTGTTTTAATTAGAATAAATGTTGAATTACGATCTGATCCCATTCAAATTTAATTCACTATGGTTGCAAAATATAAAGGCTATGGATATAATCTCTGATGAATGAAACAAATGGGTAACGAGATCCCCTGTCTACATTTGGGAACACAAACTCAAAGCAGTCAATATTGCACTAAAGGAATGGGCCAAGAATAAGTACCAATATCCAAATAAAGAAAAAGAAGATTTGAGGGTACAAATGAGCCAAATAAAAGAGAAAAATGAGAATAAAGATATATCAAATGAACTCATAATGGATGAAGTTAAGATTTATTAGAAGTATCAACAAACTCTCAAGTAAGAGGAGGAGACGTGGAGATTGAAGTTGTGTAGTATTTTCTTAGATTTAGGAGACATGAATACTTCATACTTCCATAAACAAACAAGGGAAAGACTTCAAAGGAATAATGTAAAGGAAATCTGAAGGGGAGATGACACAGTATTAAAAAGTTTTCAATAGATAAAAGAGACATCTAAAGAACATTTTGAAGGACTTTACTAAAAAAATACAAGGGTAGATCCTTAAATAGCAATTGCAATGCTTGAAAACATTCCCTCTATTATAACTATGGAGGAGAAAATCATGTTGAAAAAAAAGATAAATGAAGAAGAGATCATCAATGTTGTAATGTCCCCAACCATCTAAGTTGAGTCACACCACACAAAATTTTTCCTCGGATACCATTTATTAGTGAAATTCCCTGCATATGAACACAATTATACAGTCCTAACAACACACACACACATGCATGCATGGATATACAACATTTATACCATAACATATTTAACATAAAAACTTACATATGAAGGCACTCTGGCCTAAAAATTATATATGAAGGCACTCTAGCCCAAACATCCTGGCTCACCAGCCTATAAAGCATATGTACATTTACAAATTGGTGTTTGGCCTAGGGGTATTACATTGCCCCCCCTTATTTATGCACTATCATAAGTGCATTATATACACATGCACAATAGAAAACAATTCTTCAAAAAGATCCAAAAAGATGCGGGTACCCATCCCGCATCATGCTCCCGCATTGCATCTTCAAGAAAATAGCAGGTCCACAGGACCTTTACCGAACCTATTGCTCGATATTGGACCAACTTGAATTTCTTGTCAAGTATGCATATCGACTGAACTCAGAAGTCACCTTCTTTCTCCACCTAGATCACATTCCAATCAATTACATGATTAGCATCCCTTCTTTCTCCACCTAGATCACATTCCAATCAATTACATGATTAGCATCGAACATATACTTTTAAAGAAAACACACATGAAACACATTATGTATGCACATGGGTGCAAGCAGTGAAAGCATGTATGAAACAATAGAAATCACTAATACATTGGGCCCATTTTTTGACAATGTATCAATGACTTTGCATCACAAAAATGTCGATCTTCCAACAAACACATCAATCTGTTTTCGTTGCTAGACAGATGTCACACTATTGATGAACATTGGATCATTGGTATTTCGATGACATTTCCGATGGAAACTTAGGTCGTAATATAGACACAAAGTGTGTGTAAAGAGCCACAAAATTTTGTCTAATGATCGACAAACATTCATCGAAATATCAACGCCTTTTTGGTGGTCATTCGACATACCTTTGTCGATCTTTTGTCATATATTTTTTGAAAGAGCGTGTAAAGAGCCACAAAAGTTCATATAATGATCGAAAAACATTGGTTGAATGATCAACATACTTTTGGTGATCGGTCGACGTATGTTTTTTTCTCCGTTGACATATGTTCTTTGAAAGGGCGTGTAAAGAGCCACAAAAGTTCGTCTAATGATCGCAACATACTTTTGGTGATCGGTCGACGTATGTTTTTTTCTCCGTTGACATATGTTCTTTGAAAGGGCGTGTAAAGAGCCACAAAAGTTCGTCTAATGATCGACAAACATTGGTCAAACGATCGACATACTTTTGGTGATCGTTTGACGTATGTTTCTCGATATTGTGACATATGTTTGTCGATCGGTCAATGTATGTGAGTCGAAATAGCGTGTAAAGAGCCACAAAAGTTCGTCTAATGATCGACAAACATTGGTCGAAAGATCGACGTATGTTTTTCGATCATTCAATGATTGTCCGAAGTACGTTTGTCGATATTTCCACAAACGTCCGTCAAAAGATAGAAAAATGTACGTCGAAATATCAATGAAGGATCGACGTACATTTTTTGATCATTTGACGGATGCTTGTCGAAAGATCAACGTACATTGGTAGAAAGATAATCGAATTGCGTTGAAAGTCCAATGGGGTCTGTAGAATTTTTTTTAAAAACAAAATTCCACTATTGAAAACATGTCATCGACCATCAACATTGAGGAAGATTTTACAACCTACCATATGCTCATATTTTAAATACCTTTTCAGGAATGTTGCTGGTAGTTTATCATTTGTCAAAAGGGCATTGATACACACCTTCATAGATGTGTATTAAGCTTCTCAATACAACTAGTAGTCCCAACAAGTAATGTTTGAGAGGATAAACCTAGGTTGGTACATATTGAAGTTTATTTGGTGAAGGTAAGATTAGGTGATCTATAGCAACGAGTTGGAGGTAAAGGGAATCTCATCAATTGCTATAGGATGAAGAGAGCTTATCCTTAGATTTGATTTCATAGACAAAAAATGATTGGTGGAATAGTGGTATGGTTCCCAGCCCTAAAGAAAACCTCTAGGTCATATTTAGCAATTATATAAACAACAAGAGACTTTATTGACCTATAAACTTATAGTTAATGGGTTTAGAGCATGCATTTATGAAAACTTTGGTGAAAAATATGAGCAAATACATATACAATTTGGGAAGACAGACCAACTCCACCAATTCCATGCATTTCTAGCATATGATTGGGTATAACAACAATACAAGACATGATTTCTAGCATGATGGATACTTGTTCATGAGAAGACTCATGATGTTTCAGACCTATAGCAACAACACTAACAACATAAATTCTATCCCTTGATTGAATATTCTCATATTTTTTGTGGCAACTCTTGTAATTCTATTCCACTTGATAAATTTCCAAATGTACATTCTATGGGAAAATACTGCTGGGAGAAAAAAATTATTGTTGTTTCAAAAACATTTAATAATAAACAAAGAACAAAGTACTTAGAATGACATACCCATCATGGGAGATAGTGTTCTCATGGTGAAATAAGAAAAAGGTTAAAAATGTCAGTCATAACATCAAGTTTTCTGTAATAGAATATTGTTCATTGTACAAACCACCATTGGGACATGTATAGATGCTGGTGAGTCACTCATGCAAGGTCAATGAGTAATAATAATCACAATGTCTTAGGCATTAACATAAGCCAAACAACAATAAAACAAATGTCTTTATAGTAGTTTGAATTCTCCTCATAGACAAAAAATGACCTACAAGCAGAAAATTTAGACTATATTTTTTTGAAGGAGTAGCATGTTTGAGCACCACGAAGGCCACTTGTAAAAGCTTGTCCTTCCTAGCCAACAATTTGTTGTTCCTGTAGCTTCCTTTAATCCAAAAACGTGTCACCTCCAACCATCATTTGAGGGCATGAACATCATGTTTAAGGAATAATGCCTGAGCTATTTTTTCTGCGAGTAACAAATTGCACTGCTTTGCATATTATTTAAGAAACTATCCCACTAAATTCTGTGAAATATAGGAGATCCAATCGTAGAAACAACCTTTTTGCACTCAACATTGCAAGTTTAAAATATATTTAGCAGTGTCTTGTAGAATGCACAAAAATATGTTTTGAGTTCCAAACTGATATATATCTTATAGTGTGGAAAAATTAATAATCGTACAGTTTATAAATTTATGCAACAAATAAGAAATTCATATTTCACATCAGTACTTTGCATAAAGGAATATTAGTGGCATCCATACACCCTCTTTAACTGACCTGCTGGTGGTTCCTTGCATCACATGCCCTGATCGTACCGTCAACAAAGAAAGAATGTAAGAGACACAGGGAGTTGGAATCTGAAAATGAAATTTCACTTTTAGTACCCTCATGTCCAATAAAGTCTCCCAAGTACTGGCCAATCATTGGACAATAGAGTTTGACTGCATTTGTTGATAGAGAAACAACCATAACCGAATCGTCTCGACTGTGTCCACATAAAACAAGACAATTGTATCAGAAGTGAAAAAACAAAATATAGAATAAAATTAACATAGATTAACCAGGCCAACACACAAAAATGCACACTTTGCAACATAGCCATACACAAACAAGAATATTAGAAGCTGATCATAACTTTGGTTAGGAATTACTAGTGATCATCATATTTTGTAAATATTAAGTGCTTACTAGTGATCATCATATTTTGTAAATATTAAGTGCTAGCACAAGTGTTATCACCTTGTAGTGACATGTTTTTAAAGTACAAATTGTCTTGTATCATAGAATCTATTCTTTAGTGGTGACCAACTAGATACATGACTCCCATTTAGGAGTTATCATTGTCCTTCTAGATAATGCAATAATGGGTAGTTATGTAAGGTGTCAAATGTACTGAAGAACACTGAAAGAACTGCATTCTATAGCTCAAGTGGTGGTGGGGGTAATCCATTACTCTTGTGTGGGGGAGTTGTATAACATTGCATTGAATGTGGACAGTGGCACATGTCCATCTAAACCCATGTGTGAGAAGTGCTCAAGGATGTATATTTCAAGACTACACAGATGGCCCACTCATAAAGAAAAGAAACTTAATTTATACTGCAACCTCAAGCTTTGCAATATGCATATCAGACCTTGGTTTGGACTCTAGATGGATCTGTGTTGAGTCATGTAATTGTACAAAAATATATAAAACTATCTTTAATAGAGTGGATTTGTAATCCACAAAAAAATCATAATGGTTCTCTTAATTGGGATTTGGAAAGCTACAGTTTTAGCCTTCCCAATTATTGGTAGGTGGCTCACCTAAAGAACAACTTCACCTCTGAACACTTGTTTTTCTGAATAAATGTGTTGATATATCACTTGCAACAAATAATTATTTCAGGGGAGGCAGGTGCGGGAGGGGTTTTGTACATCCCTAGAGGAAAAAGATTGCCATGCTACTCTTGGAACCTGGGCGTAACCACCACCAACGTGTTAGGGACCTAACCCCTCACATAGGTAGAATAATATGTTCTGATGTAATAACGGTCAATATTAATAAGGCCTAGCAATAAGGAAGAATAAGT
>CBVK0100130985.1:0-18169 GCA_900067695.1 Picea abies | reverse complement strand
CCATCATACTTTTCATATTCACAGAACCACTCCCTATGGGGAGTCATATGAAAGGATGCACCCGAGTCAATCAACCATGCCTCATGATCTGCATGTGTGCTTGAAGAGGCCAAGTACACATCCCATCCTTCTTCCTTGGAGGTATTTTCTTCTGTAGAAGAAGATTCTTCAGATCCCTTCTTTTTCTCAACTTTGGGTCTACACTGCTTCTTGTAGTGCCCTTCTTTTCCACACCTCCAACATACCCTTACAAAATTTCCAGGAGATTTAAATCTACCCTTAGACTTAGATCTCCCACTTGAGAAATTAGATCTATTTCTTTCTTGGGAACATCCTCTTGCAAATAATGCGTTTGTGCTATGTCCTTCCATATTATTTCGTCTCATCTCCTTCGACAACAAGGATGTGACCACTTCTTCAAACTTCAAAGAACTTGTATTACTACCTATGGCCACAACCAGACTATCCCATGAGTCTGGTAAAGATCACAACAAACTGATACATTTATCTTCATCTTAAATTTTAATCTCAACAGATACTAATTGACTTACCACAGTATTGAAGGCATTCAAATGCTTTGCCACCGAGTCTCCATCTCTCATCCTCAAGCTATACAACTTCTTTCTCAGGAATAATTTATTTACCAGGGACTTAGACTGATACAACTTCCCCAAATTTTCCCATAAATCCTTGGCTGTAGCTTCCTCTGACACATTCAGTAATACTGAATCAGAGAGACACAGTCGGATTGTGATCTTTTCCTTCTGATCCATCTTTTTCTAGTCATCTGCAAAAGTTCCTGTAGGTGCAGTACCTGGATCTACCACAATCCACTGATCTCTGTCCACCAAAAGATCTTCCATCTTGAGCTTCCATAGCTCAAATCTTTTTCCATTAAACTTCTCGATCTCCATCTTCAAATTGCTTGCCATTTCTTTTCACCTAAAAAACAATACCACAGATCTCCCATAGTAACAAGGCTTATCACAATCCTGAGCCAAACCCTTGACCACAAAGGCGTCCCCCTGAAGCCAATAGAGCTTTGATACCAAACATAAATTTTAACCTTGTACCATGTCTACTGTAAACAGATATTCAAAAAAGAACATAAAAGATACAATGGAAAATACAAACATTACACAGAGATTTTTCCCTTGGAAACCCAAACCGGGAAAACCAACATATATTATATTCATTCATTGTGTTACATTTTTTACAATACAATATACATATAGGATCCAGTGGCATCCGAAACCCTAACCCAATGACCTGGATTAGTCCAAAACCCTAATTCCTTAGCTGGAAATACAAAACCATTGGCAAAAACCATGTGCCAAAAAAACCACCTAAATACATGACACGTTTCCTAAGGTAGGTGTCACGTTTCCCAAGGAAGATTTTTTTTTCCGGGGGTAGCGCACGGGGGGCTCTGCCCCCCTGCACATATGCTCAGACACTACTACTTGTGCAAAGAATATAATACATGCCCAACACTACTTAGGTATGCTCCACATCTGAACACATAGAAGTTAAAGGTCAACAAGTTTTTGTTCGGACTTAACTTCAACATTCATGCGAAGGTGAGGATTATAATGCCTTATACGTTGCATGATGTAGTTCAGAAGGCCCTCATAGCTGAGGAAGAGATGAACAACAGGGATCAGGGCATGACTCTTTCTAGACAGACTAGACAGACGTCAACAGGAGCACCGCAACATGAGACACCAATCAAACAGACTTCAGGGCATCAAGATACACCCAGAGGACCTATGTTCACGACACCACAACAACAGTCTCCTTAGCAGAGGACTCCTTACATAGGACCACAACAACAACAACAACATTGTCCACATCAACAATAACAATTTAGGCATGTTTAGCGGAACAAACCAAGATCATAGACTATTAGGCCAACAACTTCTACTTTAGGGACCAGGAGCACTAAACCGAAGATTGGATGTTGGACATGTGGAGAGCCACATTACCATCGAGACTGTCTGATTGAGAAGGCCAGAGTGGCATGATCATCAAGACCCACTAAAGTTGGAGATTTGGGCAAGGCCCAAAGGATACATGTAGTGGTGAACAACCGTCAGGCTGAGCACCAATCCACTATGCTCGAGACATTAGGTATAATCGTCGACAAAAATTTTAGTGTTTTAATAGATCCAGGTGCTACAAAGCGTTTTATCTCTAGTGAAACACTAAAGAGAATTAAGGTAAAGGTAGTCGACCAGGATGAGTTTATATACATAGAAATGACATCGGGTGCAAAAAAAAAGGTTGGAGGAAAGGTTATATATTGTAGCATTCACTTGGGAGATTTTGTAATGAAGGCCAACCTATATGTCACGATCTTAGGATATTATGACATAGTGATTGGTATGGATTGGTTGGAGTTGCATGATGTGATACTTAACTCTAAGATGAAACAATTAAGTTTGACAGATGATTTGGGACAGAGTAGAGTGATTGTAGGAAGGAACCAGGGGGTGTCCTTGAGATTTATTTATTCCCTACAACTATAGAAGAGTATGTGCAAGGGATGCAAGATATATGCAATCTTAGCACTAAATGAAAAGGGAGAGGTGGAAGTATTAGAAAACATTCATTTAGTGCAAGTGTTTGTAGACTTGTTTCCATAAGAGTTGCCAGGTTTACCGTCCGAAAGAGAGTTGGAGTTTACAATAGACTTGAAACCTAGAATTGAACCGATAGAGAGAATGCCATATCAGATGTCGACGCCTGAATTGCAAGAGTTGAAAATGCAATTGAAGGAATTGTTTATAGAAATACAAATTATGTATTGCCTAGATTATCCTGATCTAACAGTTATATGCCACTATTAAATACATAATCGCTTCTACAAATATTCTTGCGAAATTTAAAACACGATCACCGATTGCAATATCAAGAAGAAATATCAATCACACATAACACATATGTTTTTACTGGGAAAGCATAAAGCTATAAACCCCACTATCATATATTATGTTTATATCATGGATCATGAAACAATCTCATGCAAAACTCTAATCCAAGAGCTCTCAGTACAATATACAATCATCTCACACTATCATGCAAAAATTGACAAATGTATGTGCTAATTTACTGCCTCTAGATAGCCTGCCTCCTCTGCGTAATCCCTGCTAATGGAAAACCTGCAAATGAATTTGAATTCCTCTTGCCTAGGCTGCGCATTCCTCATGGGCACATCCATTGTGTGTGTGATTGCATGAGTGCACTTCACTCAAATCACAACTAATAACCAAACTGTCCCTTTCACCTGTTATCTCAACTGGGTCTCCACTGGAGCTGACATGCATGTAGTTAACAGTGGTAAATATTCAGTTGCATGTGAGATCACTGATTGCAAATTAATTAATAATTAATTCACTAATCTCTCACTAGTGTAAGTTCAGTTACAACTAGTACAACTGATCTTAACTCACTTAACTGAATTAAACTACTTCACAACTCACATAACTACACATCCAACTCTGTTACAACTTCTAATCACTCAGTTACAACTAATTAGACTTGGATGTCCCACCGGTCAACCTTTGAACTCGAATTTCCTATAGCTAACTGATTTTCCATTTCAATTAACTATTTTCAAGTAATTTTGAGATAATAGACTAATATTTATTGTCCAATTTATTTAAGGGAAAAATAAATTAGACACACATTTCTTGTTGACTTTTCAAAAATCCCTCTAAAAAAGAAAGGGATTATCCTTCACCCCAATCCTGTCTCTATGGTATTCGAATTTTCTCCTGGTGAGAGCCTTCGTCAGAATGTTTGCATCCTGATCTTCCGTAGGAATGTACTGAAGCAACATGATCTTCCGTTGCACACAATCTTTGAGATGATGATACCAAATATCTATATTATTAGATCTACCATGAAACACATTATTAATCGAGATTTTAATGCAACTCTGATTATCACAATGAATCATTGTCGGATCTAAATGAGAACTAAACAAACCAACCAAGATATTTCTAATCCAGATAGCCTCACATGTAGCTTGACTTGCTACCATGTATTCCACTTCCGCTGAACTAAGTGCCACGTATATCTGTTTCCTGCTGTACCAAGAAACACTGTAGATCCGATACTAAAGATCCCCCCTGATGTGCTCTTTCTGTCCATTGGGTTTCCTGCCCAATCTACATTTGTGAAGCCATGCAACTTCACCTCATCCGTCTGTCTTTACCATAAGCCATACTTAGATTTTCCCCTCAGGTATCTTAGGACATGCTTACCCGCCTTCCAAAAGAGCTTGGTAGGCTTAACCATCACTTGACTCAGCTAGTTAACAACATAGAAAATGTATGGTCTCGTGTTCACTATATACATTAGTGAACCCACTAACTATTGATAGACAGTAGCATCCACTACCTCTCCAGAAGTAGCATCCTCTTTCCTCCAGTTTCATGGAAGAGGAGTATCCATGGGTTTGCATCTCTCCATGTGAAACTTACTCAGTATCTCCCTTGCATACTTGCCTTGAGACAAAAAATTTTCACCATCTCACTGCCATATTTCCAATCCAAGAAAATAGTGAAGGAGGCCCAAATCCTTCATCTCGAACTCCTTTGCAAGGTTCTCCTTGCATGAGTGTATTAGCTTCTCATCACCAGTCAATATTAAATAATCAATATAAAGAACAATGATTAAAAGCCTACCCTCCACCATAATTTGGTATAGGTTTGCATCTGCTTCATTTTTGGTGAAGCCCAGTCTGGTGAAATAGATGTCTATCTGAGTGTACCAAGCACGAGGTGCTTGCTTCAGCCCATACAATGCTCTTTTGAGTCGGAACACATGTGACTCGCTGCTGAAGATCTCAAATCCTTCAGGCTTCTCTATGTACACTTGTTCCTCAATGATCCCATTGAGAAACCCATTTTTTACATCCTTCTGATGGATGCGCTAGCCCATCCGCGCTGAGAGTGCAAGGATGGATCTTATGGAAGAGTACCTTGCGACAGGTGCAAAGGTCACATCATAATCTATCCCCTCGATTTGTGAGAAGCCCCGAGCCACAAACCTGGCCTTGTATTTATCCACACTCCCATAAAAAACTTGCTTTACCTTGTACATCCATCTCGAACCTACCACTGATTTGTCGACTGATCTTGGGACAATTCCCCATGCACTGTTTTTGACAATGGAGTCATACTCCTCCACCATTGCATCAACCCAAGTGGGATCCTGCACTACTTCCTGAAAGGAGGATGGTTCAGTCACAATACATTTGCTCATGAGAGCCATGTATCCAGTAAATCGATCAGGAGACTATCTCTGTCTATGCTGTGAAGTAGGGGCTCCTACATTCTGTGCAACATCTAGTCTCAATCTATCAACTTCCTTGGTGCACTTTCTTCCATTTTTGATGGATGGATCTACTTGAGTGGATTCCTCCACTCCATGAACCTCCTCATGTGGCTGATCCACATCTTGAGACTCATCTTTGGGAACCAACAATTCCTCCTCTGCATGCAAGTCTAGCTCCCTCTCAAGTGACAACCACATGGATTTCCCCTCATCAAATTTTATATCCCATCGCATAACAATCATCTTACTATTAGGAAAATACACACTATAATTATGGGGTGTTTGTGTGTACCCCAAAAAAATCCCAACTTCAGCAGTTAGTTCCAGCTTCTTCCTGGCATCCTTGGTCACATGCACATAAACAAATGAGCCAAAAATCTTAAAATGAGAAACATCAGGTTTCTTACCAGTGAAAGCTTCTTCAGGTGTACTCATGCAGAGTACTCTATGAGGACAATGGTTTTGCACATAAACCGTAGTGTTGCATGCTTCCACCCACAAATGCATTGGTAGGGCCTGATCATGCAACATCGCTCGCGCTGCACCCATGATCGTTCTATTCTTCCTCTCCGCGACCCCATGTTGCTGTGGATTATGAGGCGCTATGAGTTCTCTTCGAATTCCTTCTTTGGTACATAAGTGTTTGAATTCATTAGAGATGTATTCTCCACCATTATCACTCCTCAGAGCTTTCACTTGCTTCCTTGACTCTTTCTCCACCAATGATTTAAACTCACAGAACTTTGAGAATGTTTGATCCTTCGTCTGCATGAAGAATATCCAACATTTACGTGAAAATTCATCAACAAAAATAACATAATACTTATGTTTTGTTGTTGAAGCAACCGAGAATGGTCCACACATGTCTGTGTGAACTCTCTCTAGGATCACTGAAGCACAATTCTCCTTTTTGTGAAAGGTGGACTTTACATACTTCCCCATGGTGCAACCCTTGCACTGATCTAACTGAGCAAGTGTTCCCATTGGAAGTGCAGTAGATATTTGCTGCATGATTTTCAAGGCTCCATGATGAAGATGGCCCAATCGCATGTGCCATAATTTTCCCTCATCCCGGCTCACCACTTTTTCTGCCTTTCCCATCATGGCAACGCAACCATCTACCTCCAACTTGTAGAGATTCTTAACTCGAATCCCTATCTTCTTGAATTGACCCATTGTTTTATGTCACAGAAAAGCTTTTCCATCGCTGAAAAAAATGTCATAGCCTCTGTCCTCCAACATTGCGACTGAGACCAGGTTTTTCTTCAGACCTAGAACATGCATAACATATTTCAATTGAAATCATTTACTTGAATCCATCTGAAAGGTAATGGAACCAATGACAGTCGCACTGTATCGTCCATCGTCGCCCATATCAATATGCATTTTGGGATCTTTCTCCTCCAATTCACTGAAAAGATCCTTATCTCTCATCATGTGGAAGGGAGTGCCACTATCCAAATACCACACCGATCCCAATGCACTTGAATCCATGCATGTGATCAAAGAAAATTCAAGTTTAAATTGCGAGGCAAGGGCCTCACGAGCTGCAACTCTAGAAACCTTCTTGTTCTTCTTCTTTTGCGGACAGTTAGTAGCAAGATGCCCATGTTCGTGACAGTGAAAAAACTTCACTTTGGACAAATCCAGCTTCTTGACTTTAGACTCAGATTTTGAATGGAATTTCTTCCCCTGCCCTCTCCTTGCCTAGGTAGCCAAAGAGAAATCCTCTTCATCATCATGCTTTGATGAAGAGCCATCTCTGGTGTTCCGCTTGAACTCCTCTTGCACTATATCCAACCATAGTTGTTCCCAAACTGGGAAATTTTCCCTTCCATTGACAGAGTCTTGATAACTGTGCTAACTCTTAGGAATTCCTAGGAGCGCCAAGCTCACCAAATCATCATCAACGACTGTTATTCCCACACTCCCCAGCTCATCCCAAAATTGGACAAACTTCGTGAGATATTTTGGAATGGAGTCACCATTCTCCATCTTGATCTTCCTGAGTTTATCTTTGAGCGCCAATTTCCTATGTTCGCTGCTGTTTTGGAATAGATCTGTCAAAGCCTTCCACATTGCATATGGTGTGGCCTTCCCATGGATTTTTGATACAATGTGGTCTCGTACTCCCTCCAACAAGATCCTCCTTTCCTTTGCCACTTTCTTTTTCCATGCATCAAGATTTGCAGCGTCTGTAGCATCTAGCTTAGGAACATCCTTGTCAATGAATTCCTTCAAGCCATTGTCTTCAAGTACTTCCTCCATACTATTATTCCAAGCAATGTAGTGTGAGATTCCCTCGAGTGCATACTCTAACCTCAAGCCATTGAAAGCCATTTCGATCTTGAATCAACTGTAGCACCAAGAAAGTCTTTTTGCAAATTCAAATTCTATCCAATCACAAACTCAGCTTCTGCAATTTCCTAGGCTCTAATACCATGTATAAATTTCAATACAAATTATGTATTGCCTGGATTCTCCCAATCTAACAATTATATGCCACTGTTAAATACAAAATCGCTTCTACAAATATTCTTGCGGAATTTAAAACACGATCGCCAATTGCAATATCTAGAAGAAAGATCAATCACACATAACACATATGCTTTTACCGGGAAAGAATAAAGCTAAAAAACCCACTATCATATATTATGTTTATATCATGGATCATGAAACAATCTCATACAAAACTCTAATCCAAGATCTCTCAGTACAATATACAATCGTCTCACACTGTCATGCAAAAATTGCCAAATGTATGTGCCAATTTACTGCCTCCTCTGCGCAATCCATGCTAATGGAAAACCTGCAAATGAATTCGAATTCCTCTTGCCTAGGCTGTGCATTCCTCATGGGCACATCCACTATGTGTGTGATTGCATGAGTGCACTTCACTCAAATAAGAACTGATAGCCAAACTATCCCTTTCACCTGTTATCTCAACTGGGTCTCCACTAGATCTGACATGCATGTAGTCAACAATGGCAAACCTTAAGTTGCATGTGAGATCACTGAGTGTGAATTAATTAATAATTACTTCACTGATCTCTCACTAGTGTAAGTTCAGTTACAACTAGTACAACTGAGCTTAACTCACTTAACTGAGTTAAACTACTTCACAACTCACATAATTGCACATCCAACTTTGTTACAACTTTAAATCATTCAGTTACAACTAATTCAACTTGGATGTCCCACCAGTCAACCTTTGAACTCGAATTTCCTATAGCTAATTGATTTTCCATTTCAGTTAACTATTTTCAAATAATTATGAGATAATAGATTAATATTTATTGTCCAATTTATTTAAGGGAAAAATAACTTAGACACACATTTCTTGTTGACTTTTCAACATTGTTGGACTTGTGACTTATACGTCCAAGTGTGTCACCTTGGGGTGCGCTAGTTGTTTTTGTGAGAAAGAAGGATGGATCGTGGAGACTTTGTATTGAATACCATCAATTGAACAAAACAACGATCAAGAACCAATATCCATTGCCAAGAATAGATGATTTGTTTGATCATATGAAAGGAGAGACGATGTTTCGAAGAATGACTTGATATTGGGATATCGCCACTTACAGATCAAGGAGGAAGATATCCCTAAGATTGCGTTTAAGACAAGATTCAGACACTATGAGTTTACAGTTTTACCATTCATATTGATGAACGCCTTGGGGGTATTCATGAGTTTGATGAATGGAGTGTTCCGTGAATACTTGGACAAGTTCGTTCAAGTATTTATTGATGACATACTAATATATTCTCAGACGAAAGAAGAGCATGATAAACACTTGAGATTGGTCCTGCAGTGTCTAAGAGAAAACAATTGTATGGGAAGCTATCAAAATGTTCTTTTTACCAATCGAAGATTCATTACTTGGGACATATCATATATGGTGAAGGTATCACTATGGATCCAATGAAAGTATAGGATATTATGGAATGGACAACACCAAAAAACGTACAAGAAGTACGCAGCTTTATGGGTTTAGCAGGATATTACCAACAATTCGTCGAAGGTTTTTCGAAGATAGAAAATTCGATCACAGAATTGCAAAAGAAAAACAAGAAGTTCGTTTAGACATAGAAATGCGTGGAAGCATTTAAAAAACTTAAATAGTTGTTGACAAAAAAACCAATACTGAAAGTCCCTGACATGGACAAGGAATTCTTGCTATGCACGAATGCATCCAAGGAAGGTTTAGGTGGAGTTTTGATGAAAGACAATCGAGTGATTGCTTATATTTCAAGCAAATTGAGAAAGCACGAAGAGAACTATGAACACATGACATGGAGTTATTAGCAATTGTATATGCCTTGAGTGTTTGGAGACATTATTTGATTGGACTAAAATTTGAATTAAAAACAGATCACTGTGGATTGCAGCATATATTTACGCAGAGTGATTTGAATGTGCGACATAGGCGTTGGTTATAATTACTTAGTGAATACGACTTTGAGATTACTTATATTAAATGAAAAATGAACATAGTGGCAGATGTGTTGAGTCAGAGACCACACATATTCTCAATAATACCCATTAAGGCGAATCTTGAAGAAAATATTCTAAATTTACAGATCGACGATGAATGGTATAAAGAAGTTAAGGATAATATTGGATGAAATACCATGATGGTGCCAAAGTTTGAAGGTTATTCCTTACGCATTGATGAATTGTTGAGATTTAACGAAATAATTTATGTATATCCTAACGACGAATTAAGAAGTTTGATCTTGAGTGAAGCACATCGACCAATGTACATGGATCATCCGGGTGTCATGAAGATGAAGACAAACCTTAAGCCTTTATTCTTATGGAAGGGAATGAAAGAAAACATAGTTATTTATGTGGTGAGATGTTTAGAATGTCAGCAAGTGAAGGCTGAACATAGACATCCGACATGATTACTACATCCACACTCTATTCCAGAATCGAAATGGGAGGTCATTTCGATGGACTTTATCATTGGATTGTCATTGACGACAAGGAGGCATGATTCGATTTTTGTTGTAGTTGACACTCTGATGAAGAGTGCACACTTTATTCCAGTACGTATGACGTATCAGGCGCCAGATATAGATAGAGTATTTTTCAGTGAGATTGTGAGGTTACACGGTGTACCTAAAAGGATCATATCCAATCGGGGATCAATGTTTACAGGACATTTTTGGACCAGTTTACAAGAGGCTTTGGGAACACAACTAAACTTTAGTACAACATATCACCCAGAGACAGATGGACAAAGAGAAAAAATGAACCATATTTTGGAGGATATGTTGTGTATGTATGTAATGGACCAACATAAACGTTGGGAAGATTTCTTGCCACTAGTGTAGTTTGCATACAACAACAACTATCATAGTACATTTAAGATGGCCCTGTTTGAGTTTCTTTATGGATGACTGTGTCAGACATCGTTGAGTTGGAATCGACTTGAGGATAGGGTCTTGGTAGGACCAAAAGTGATTCAATAAATGGAAGAATAGATGCAATTGATAAGACAAAGGATTAAATAAGCAAAAGATCGAGAGAAGAATTATGCTAATGCGCATCACGTTGACCGCAATTATGAAGTTGGCGACATAGTCTTCTTGTAGGTAAAACCGCACAAGAGTTTGATCAAGTTTGGAAAGAGTGCTAAACTCTCTCCTAGGTTTGTGGGACCTTTCGAAGTTGTGGAAAAGAAAGGACCCATGGCTTATTGACTAGCCTTTTCTGATTCTTTGAGGCATATGCACGATGTATTTCATGTATCTGTTTTGAGACATTATATTAGTGATCCTTCACATGTTATTGACATGATTTCTTTGTAGGTGTCGGATGAGGGTGATCTCATGGTGGAGGCAATCTGCATTCTGGACCATTGCATTTGACAACTATGACGTCGAATAGTCGATTAGGTCAAGGTCCAGTGGGATAACTATAGTCCACACTCAACTACCTGGGAGGAAGCATATGAGATGCATCAACAATTTCCTTACTTGTTTGATAGATTATACATATAGATCTATGTCAGATACATTTTTTTTTTGCATTTATATACTGTAACAATTTTGGTACGAAGTTTAAAACAAGATGGGGTGTATGTAACATCCTGCTCTACTGAACACACTTTTATTGACTTATTCTTTGTGGACACTTGTGTGCAAGTGATCCAGTTATGGTACATTGTGATTTTGTTTCAATTATGGATTATACATGATGATGATGATGTGTTGTGACTTATTATTATTTGTTGTATATATATATTGGCAGATGATATTGGCGATTTTTTCTGAGTGTGAAGGACACATGACAGGTTATGGATGCTGATGGAATCAATGGACTTCCTTGGACTCTGGATTGAGTCAGGGAGTGAATTGTGTTTTGATTGAGTATTTCATTTACACACTTGTGACATATGATTGATTACAATATGATTTATGTATATAGATTATTGACACGGGTTTTATCAATGGATGCAGGTTTGACGATGCTTACTAATCTGACTCACATAAGGAGTAGAGGGGCCATGCACATAAACCAAACATTGAGGGAGAGGTGTGGTAGTGTCCTTGTCACAACCTACTAGCACTCTTGCCATGGACGAAACTATAGGTTAACGATTACCTAGATTGAGTGGTCCATGATGTCGTGAGGGCAGAATAAGACAATTGCTCATGAAGATTCTAAGGAGCACACAATAAGGAGAAGTCATTATTCCTTAGAATCCCTTAGTCTCTCACAAGGTCAACCGATTGGAGTGTTGAATCCAAGGGTTGGATAAACTTCCAAAACCAGTCAAAGGCGAGTGGCACCCTTGGAGCACAGAGGTGTGTCTTGAAGGGAATGCTGCGTAATTAAAAACTTGAGTCAATAAATATAGGTGGCCTAGAAAACATTTAAATGATTATACCTTGTTGGATTAAAATAATCAATTAAACAATGAATTTACTAATTATAGAGCCCAATAAAAGTCTAAGCCTAAGTCTAAATTTAATTAAGGGACTAAATGAATTATGACATAAGTTAAAATATTGGAGAATAATCAATCTCTAGGAAAAAGGGGAATAAAATCTAAAGATTGGATAAATTGCACAAAATTTTTAAAATAGAAAGAAATAAAATATGAGAGAATAGGTGTAAATATAGAACAGTATCTAGAGTCAAGCTACCACTAGTCTAACTAGAAGAAGAATCCTATTCCAACTCTAACTAAGATCTAGTTATGATACACTCATTAAATGAGAATCTGGGGAACAAAGGTACAACTAAGAGCAAAAATAGGAACACATTGGGGAATGTGAGGGAAATTGGATTTTAACATAAAATAAAATAAAAATGATAATCACTTTTGAAACTTGGGGAGAGTGTGACAAGTGTGTGGGTGAATAATCATAATCAATTTAATCCAAAAAGTTAATTATTTGTGCATGAGGACATGTGTGAGTGAAGAAATTTCTATAAAACAAATTGTGAAGAAGAAAAATGGGGGGAATTATTCTTGGTAAGGTTATGCTCCCAAAATTAGTGTGGACTATGTTTTACTTGTGAGAGTTGGGATACCAAGCTTGAAGGAGTGGAAGCTCTTCCTTGCGAGGCAAGCTTGGAGCTATTGCATTTTGGTTTTTGTGTGTTGCCCCTTTGTGGATCGAGGGGCTAAGGGGGGAGAAAAGTATTCCTAGCATTGGTTGGGAGGTACTGGTGTAGTCGTTGAATTAGCCGGTGGAAGCAAGAAGACTAAACACAAGTTTCACGGTTGAAGATTTCTTATCAACATAAATTTTCTTCTGGTTACGATATTTAAACATTAGTGAATAATTTGTTGATTTGAATTATATTGTACAATATTAAACCCAATTAGAATTTGTACATCAATTCAATGGGATGATATATATGAAATTAATATTGATATCTTAGGTGTTTACAATTAGATTTATAATACTTAACAATGACATAAACAATGGAATACGATAGATTTCTAATAAGGTTAAGTGTCTTTAGAAAAATGATAGGTGAAAAATGTCAATATTACAACCTACACATTCGCTTTTGATTTATTTATATTAATGTTGTAATACATATGTTGGTAATGATGTCGTTGTGATTATTAGCTCACTATAACAAATAGAGATAGGTAATTTACGGTAATATCTCATAAATCTAATTGGAATTTCATTATTCTATATTATAGTGATTTATAATTATTCTTCCCAGATAATTATGCCACAAGTAACTATATTTTTGTGTGTTCTTATGCCATTTTATTGACTGGTTAATATGGATTCCATGTCCCTTAATTTTTCCAACACCGTTAGTTTTGGTTATGAGTTAAGCTTTGTATGTCTAGTTGGTAAAATAAAAAGAATAAATTATGAACAAAACTCAGAGTAACAATTTACTGGAATGCATAAAGAATGTTGTCGATTTGGGTTGATTGTGTGAAATTTTTACCTTAGCTAAAAATTTGAAATATGGTTGGCTTCTCAACGCTCAAAAGTAGGGTTTTGTTATCATTCCTTGATCAAAGATATCTTCCATATGAATTAAACCTTTATTATAGTTGTAATTGTCTCACTGGAACAAAGATCCCTTGATCCCTATTATTCAGAATCTTTAATTACATAAGGAGTTTAGTGCTTGGTCACTCATATTGATTGACAAGTTCAAGACAACATGAGGGATTTTTTGCTAAACTTAAAACTCAGACAGGTTGGTCACCTGTTGGGCGATCTTCCCTCCATGCCACTATTAGTAAATTCAAGGATTTATTTTACCAACATGGCCACTTACATATGAATATCTATTTCTAAAAAAATTCCTAACCTTTCGTGAATGTTATTTACATCTATACTTCTTGTGTGTTAAAATATTAATTAAAATTTAAATGTTTACCTTCAAAGATGATGTGTTTTTCCACGAAGATATTCAACAATGGACATCTTGGCATATTTGTAAACAAGTGCTGCATGGCAGCGGAGTCCCTGCCGGGTTGGGATGGGAGTAAATGTGAGGTAGTAGAGACACGTGGGTAGAAAGTTGAAGTAGATGTGGTTTGCATGTAGAACATGGTAAAGTATATATATAGTTTTATACATATGAAATATGTACTTTTATACATACGAAATACGTACTTGTATAAAATATATATTTAGATTTATACATACGAAATTTGTACTTTTATAAAGTATAGGGAAGAGATTTTATAGAGCATGCACGAAGCCCTCATTACATACTTAGCCAGTTTTTGGATCACGGGTTCTTGAGGTGGTGGGTTCAAAGTTTGGCCTTTTATGTTTCGTGGCCTACAAATAGGACCGAAAGTTCCGCGATATACAAAATGAGAGGCGGAGTGGTGGACTATAGAAATTTATCAAAAATTAATAATGTCAGTTATACAATAGAATAGTAATAAGGTTTGTTACATAGGTTCGTGGAGAAAAACCCTAAAAAATTAGCATTGTTGAACTATTTTGCTTTAAAACTAAGGCTTTTCTTGGACAAAAAAGATATAGCATTGCCGAATTGGTTTTCTTTGCACATGTTTTATAGAGCATGGACAGAGCGGTCATTCCATACTTAGCCAATATTTGGAGCGCGGGTTCTCGGGCTGACGGTTTCAAAAATGGGCCTTTGTTGTTCCGTGCCCTAAGTGGGCTTGCGAAATATACAAACTTATTATAAAATAAATAATGTATGTTACATATCTCTGTAAATTACATGAACATTTAAAACATCAACGTCATTGAAGACCAAAAAATTAGCATACAATAGGAATTTTTCACCCAACAATTCCGTCATATACATGAGACAATAATTTATAAAAGATTATAACATTGTACAAAGATTTATACTAATTTGTATAATGTTATAAAACTTCATACATTTTGTACTGAACAATTACGCAGTTGCGGGTTGGCGGAGTTCTAGGTTCACACTTTTCATGTCCAATGTGTTACATGATATACATTTTGCATGAAAGACTTCGGTCATATACATTTTGCAGCGAACAATTCCGTGATACACATGACAGAGAGAAATCTATAGAATATTATAATGTTGTATGGAGATTTAAAGTAATTTATATAATGCTATAACATGTCTTAGTTAATGAATAGTATAAGCTATTTTTTAAATTTTATTCAATAATTTTTTTTTATAAGTAAGATTGTATAAAAGTCTGTCAAAATGAAGGAGTACAAAGAATTTCCATGGTTTCAAGCTGCAAATACTGAGCTTCCTTGAGGGAAAACCAGCTCAGCCAGGCAAACCGCTTCATAACTTAAGTGTAGATTGTCACTGATACAAAAAGAGTTCAAAATTTTGGCCCGTAAGGGTGGGCGCTAGAACTGTAGAAAGTGTAGATAGCCTAATTATAATAACCATGGAAAAAATGCATGAAAGGTCGGCATGCACATGTCAAAATAATAGACAAAAACAAATCACCGGTATGGGCTGCAGTGCGGTGATGCGACCATGCAGAAGGCGCGAAATGTCGTGTCCCTGGGAGGAGGCGACTCCTCCTGGAGTGGTGTGCGGTCCAGTTGCATAACATTCTCCGTCTTTGATGGTAGGTGCTCTTCCTTCTGGACGTGCTCCAGGTGTGATGGAAGCCTTTGGTCCTCGCATTCTGCGTCTGCGTGGCCCAAATTTTACAGTGGCAAGACTGGCGCCGAGGTTGCTGCTGCTTGGGCTATTGCTGATTGGGCTGCCTCTGGTGCGGGGAGATGAGCACCTTGTAATGCGGAGAACAACTGCAGGAGTCGAGAGGCTTTGCCATCTAGGCTCTATAGGTGGAATCGAAGGTCATCCATGTCTCGATGCAGGTTGAATACCAGGCTCTGCACCAGTTCAAAGCCTGTTTTCCACTCGCATTTTGGGTCAGCGTTGGAACCCACTCAAGATTGGGGTTGCCGTCGTGAATTTTGACTGGCTTCCAGACCATCCATCTGAAATTGGGTATCGTGACGCTGGTCCTGAAGCGACTGGGTGGCCAAAGAGTTGGGAGGGGCCAAAGGGCGTGGGTGTGAAACAGATGCAAAATTGGCTAAAGGTCCTGGTTGTTATTCAGTGAGGCCCCTGAGCAGTCCAACTTCTCCATTTTGTTGGAAAGGGACGCAGGAAGGGGCAGAAGAGATGCGGGAATTTGAGTTGACTACGCCATGGAGGAGGACGAGGTGGCCGAAGAGGAGGAGGATAATAGGGAGGGAGCAGGCAGGGGATGCAGGACCAGGTGAGGTCGGTTTGGCTGGTAGGCTGGTCGGCCTTTGGACTTCCTTCGTAGCCGAGCATCTCCAGGACAGTGGGAGAGTGAAAACGTGGTAGAACCAGAGCAGGGCAGGACAAATACAGAGCAGGGAAAGGTTGGGTAGGAAGCCGATATCTGAGAAGAAAAAGTAGGAAAGAATGAGCCATCTAGATTCGCTAGAGAAATTGAAATAGGCCGGGTAGCTGGTGAGTTTCCATAAATGGCCGCACGCGCAGAGTAAAGGTGCAGTGAGGGTGATGGTTCATCGAAAGGATGCGAAGGCAGAGCAAGGTGCACTGAGAGTAATGGTGCCATGCCTCGAGCGAGTTGAACTTGAACTGATTAGGCAGTTGAGAGTGAGTGGCATGTGATCACCACATCACTGATGCCACAGAGTATCGCTCCTGACTGCTCTTCTCGACGCATGTGCTGTACTAGAAACCCATCCGTGGGAAAGGGAATAAATGCGAAGGAGTACAGACACATGGGCATGACTATTGTTTAGATATTCTTTGCATACAACCGTGGAAAAAATACACAAAAATAGTAATAACGGGCTAGTGCACTGAAATTCAGGCTTTGTTGTTCCATGGCCTACAAATTGCACCCAGAGTTCCACGACATACAATTTGACAATTGGAGTTTTGGACTATTTGATATTTAAGGGCGTACGTATGTTACAAAGAAGAGATGCTAGATTCCAAATATGTAATTTTATTAAGTAGATATATAGACCATTGTGGTTGTCGGGCTGGCAGGTTGAAAATTGTGCTACCATAGGTTCGTGGACAAAAGCATAAAAAGACTACCAACACCAAATTAGTTTTATTTAAACCAAAGTCATGGGAGCTTCATTTCGGGTTGTCGGGGTGGTGGGATGAAAATTGGGCTACTGTTGTTCTGTGGCCTACAAATAGCACCGAGAGTTCTGCGAAATACAAATTGAGAAGTGGTTTTGTAGACTATTTCAATTTTTGGATCGCGGGTTCTCGGGCCGTCGGGCTGAAAATTGGTTTTATGTTGTTCTGTGGCCTACAAATAGCACTGAGAGTTCCGCGATATACAAATTGACAAGTGGTCTTGGAGACTATTTGAAATTTTGGATCGCGAGTTCTTGAGCTAAGGGGCTGAAAATTGGCCTTTTGTTGTTTCGTGGCCTACAAAAATCAAATATGTAATTTGATGAAGTAGATATATAGAGCATGCATGGAAGCTTCATTCCGGGTTGTTGGGATTGCGTGCTGAAAATTGGGCTTCTGTTGTTCCGTGGCCTACAAATACCACCAAGAGTTCTGCGATATACAAATTGACATGCTGCTTTGAGGATTAGAATTTTTGAATGGCGGGTTCTCGGTCTAGTGGGCTGAAAATTGGGCTTCTATTGTTTCATGGCCTACAAATAGTCCGTAGAGTTCCATGATATGCAAATTGACAAATGGACTTGTGAACTATTTGAAATTGAAGGCGCTCATGTCGAACAAGTTTAGCATTCCCGAATTAGTTTTCCTTTTTACATATGCTACCGGAGTAAAAAAAAAAATAGTACTGACGTTTGTTACATAGGTTGGTGGAGAAGTGAGATCGGAAGAGCG